>JAJGOT010000070.1:0-142500 GCA_022457155.1 Cladopsammia gracilis
AGTAGTGCTAAAAGGCCGATTCTGGATCAGTTCAATTTTAGCGGTGACAAAAAAACAACATCCTCTAAATCCTTTATTATTAGCGATATTTTTATCGCTTACTCCTACGATTCCAAAAACAACATCCTCTAAATCCTTAATTATTAGCGATAAAACTATCGCTAACTTCTAGCGGTTAATTTCTGGCTCAGCTAAATCCCAGCAGTTTCAAAATAACATCTTGGTTATTGATTTTCAGGCGCCGATGCCCCCAAGCAAGAGTGTGTATTCCGTCTTCACAAATAAATCTTTTGTCATCATCAGCGCTCAAGGCAATCTTGTTGATTGTTTCTGAAAATATTTCATGTTTCTGGCTTCGGATTACATTCATTTTTCTCATTTGTTTTGCTTTTGTCAACAAACAGTTTTTATAGCCTTCATGTGTTATTTTCTTCTTTGTTACAGCCTTTGAGATCCCTTTGCATTTCTTTGTTCCGCCTCCTTCAAACATCTTATAACTATATAATTTAGATCTCAATCCCACAAATTCTTCAATTATCTTTCCACCAGCTTCATCTTTCATAAGACCAATAACTTTGTTGTTCAAGCCTGAAGGAATTCCTGATGGGTGATCTTTAGGGATATCACTTGTGTCAAACTTTTCTTTAACATCATTGCTGATGTCCTTGAAGAAGTCTTCAGTTTCAATTTCATAGGCAAGGCTGTCTGTGCCTGTGAATAACAACTGCGCCTTTTTCCAATTCTTTTCACATAATTATAGTGAAAGTCAACCATCAATGTTTTTGACAGATCAAGAATTGCCATTCCACAATAAACTGGTTTATTGAATGTTAATTTTATTCGTTTCATATGTATGGCGATGAGATTTTCATCAAATATCGTCAGATGTTGAAAGTTTGGTTTAGCTGCTAATTTTTTAGCATGTTCTCTGTTATTCAACAGACGTATATCCACACGCTTTCTGATGTTTTCCATGGTTTTCCCAAACACTGAATTATTCATGAGTTTGAAGAAGTCTTTTTCAAATGCATTCTTTCCTTTCATTCTAAGCTGTGTGTTTTTCATGATATAACTCTTCAGCCAAGGTTCTTCTCTGAATTTGATTCCTCTGTGAATCTTTTTTACAATCAGCCCAAGACTTTCTTATAGTGTCAGATTCTTATTGTGGAGAATGTAACGTTCTTTATCTCTTAGATTTGGTACGAGTTTTTCAACTTTATTTATAACCACACGTTCAGGTGCCAGTGGGTAATCATTATGTAAATCATGCAATTCTTTTGGGTATTCAAGATCAACTTCCAGGACACAATGAATGTTTTTCCAATTTGTCATTTCTTCATCAGTCATCCATTCAAAATCACCAACTGGAAGCGGTTGTATCATTGCCCAACCATAAAGATTGTTTGCATCCAAATATGGGATGAAGGTTGATGGCTTTGTTGGATCAAACTGATCACCCATGTATTTATTGTTTGCTTTACCTAAACGATGTGTGATTGTTGAAATTCCTCCACGAGTTCCTCGCTCAAAGAAAAGCAGCATATCTGGATCGTTCAACAAATTTAGCGTTACACCGCTTTCTTTCAGCGCAGCATCCCAAGCCAGCCCAGGAGCTGTGTAATACCAAGCAGGATCCAACCCATAATGCTCCAGGCAGACTTTTCGGAATTCTTCAAACACATCAGCTAACAGGCATACATCAGTTTTCAGATATAGATAATGGTATTCACCCATTGTTTTCAAATCAAATTCTTTCCATACATTTTGGGCATGTTCATAATCTTTATCTGTTATGTTTGTATCGTTCATAATTGAATAAAACTCCTCTTTCTCAGGAAGGGATGTTGCATTGAATTTTTCAAAGGAATTCATCCAATCATACGGGTAAACACCTTTTCTTGTCATCAGATCAACTTTTTCTCTAAACGCTTTCTTTGTTTGAATGAAGTTATCCGGCTGTAAATTTCTTGCCAGATTTTCAAGGGAAGAAGCCATGTTTCACATGTTCTTTCCCTTCTCTATCTTCAAACCTTCCAACTTCAATGGTTTTGCTGAAGCTTATATATTTTTCCTCATTATTTGGGATACACTTTATATTACCTTCTGTCTTTTCCAAATTTACAATGAATAAATGAGCGTCATAACCAGATAAGTTGTGAAATACGACAGGTGTTAATTTTGGCTTGCGGAATCGGAGATTACATGCACTGTGAGCCGCTCCACGAAACTTCCCTGTGTAATGGCAATGATCTCTTACTTTTAAACTTTCCTCACCAAACGCTTCTTGACTAATCCAGCAATGATTTTGTTTCTTCAAAATCTTTCCTATCTTTTTCAGTGAAGATCATCTTTCGTGTTTTACTGAATTTTCGACAGATTTTCTTGATATTTTTTCCCAGCATATCCACAAATATTTGGCCAATGTTTTTCAGGTCTTCATGATTTTTAGCTCGATAAAGCACTGGTTTTTGGGAATACAATTCTTCATCGAAACAGACCACTTGGAAACAAAATCCACATGGCTGATGTTTTTGATATGTTTCAGTGAAAAATTTATTGCTACTGGGTTCAACGCTCTGGATTGGCACATTCAATGCTTCAAAATTTGCATACACAATAAAGGGGACTTTCATTTCTCTTTGGAAATTCTTGAATTTGACTTGGCTTCCTTCTTTAGGCATTTCAATTTTCACTGCTTCAGTTTTTGAGCAACTCTCATTGTGAAGTGTTAATTTTTCTTCGTTTGGGAAATGGTTCAAACAGCTACGACAGAAGAAGTTTGCCTTTTGATGATGGGTAACTTGGCTTGACAAGAGCCTGCTTAAGTTTTTTCACAACACAATAATGTTTCGTAAAGATTTTTATTCTTGGGCCATCGAAGTTTGATGAGAAATAGAACACAAACCGCGGTGATAAACATATTGAACTTATTCATTTTTGATAAAAACTTGACGTTTCGTATGCTACTACATACATTTTCAAAAGTGACCGTTAGTGTTAAAAAACGATACTAATATAGTAGTAAAAAGGGACTGGGACCGAGATTAAGTACAAAACTTAACAGTTGATCTATAAAAAGAAACAGCTAATTAATAAAGCATCAGCTTCTCGCTACTGACGTTTGCATTAAGAGCTGGCTTTAGTTCTTGTATAAACAATGTTTCTTTGATTTTACAGTGGAAATCAGTTTTACCCGACGCTAAGATATCAAAATAATCCCACTTGATGTTGTGTCCAGTGGTGTTGACATGGTCAGCAATGGCTGATGTGCGGTCATCCTTAGCGAGGGCCTTAAAATGCTCAGTTTTTCTATCATGAAGCCGTCGTTTAGTTTTACCAATGTAAAATTCTTCACAATCCCAACAACTGGCTTTGTAAATAACTTTAGACTGTTGAGAACGATTTAAGCGGTCCTTGTACGGGAAGAAAGATTTGATGCGGCGAGTGTTTTGAAAAATAATTTTAAGGTTGACACAAGAGTAAAAATTGTATACACAAGATTTAAGACGTTTAGAGATTTGGTTGCTATGTAAACCTAAATAAGGTAGCAGGATAATAATATCTTTCTTAGGAACAGTGGAGACATGGTTGTTTGACTTGTTAATGTTTCTGTTTATAACATCATTAATGTGAAAGTTGATTATCCCTTGAGGGTAACCGTTCTGAAGAAGAAGCTTTCGAAGCTCATCAAGGGCAGATTTCAGCAACAATGAAGAGGAGCAAATCCTGTAGCAGCGATAAGTGAGGGTGCGGATGAGATTTATTTTGTACTTGCGCGGGGTGAAGGAATCCCATTTGGTGTATAACCCCGTGAATGTTTTCTTCCGGTAGATGGAAGTCATGAAAGTGTTTTTTTGGCAGCGTTTAACAAGGATGTCCAAAAACGGAATCGAGTTGTCTTGTTCATATTCAATGGTAAATTTGATACTGTTGTGACAATTATTCAAATACTGCAAGAATTTATCAGCAGTGTCTTTGCTGTCAAACATTGTAAAAGTGTCATCAACGTATCGATACCAGACTGATGGACAAACGTCACTGTTCATGACCCATCGTTCTTCAAAGTAACACATGAAAATGTTAGCCAACACTGGGCCTAACGGCGAACCCATCGCAACGCCATCAATTTGGTCGTAGTAATGGCCATCAAAAATAAAGTGGCTTTTCTTTGTGGCAAAATGTAATAATTTATGTAAAACAGTGCGAGGTAATGTCGGAGGATCAGGAAGAGAATACAATTTGTCAAGACAAATATCTATCGTTTCATCAAGTGGTACATTTGTAAAAAGAGAACAAACATCCAAAGAACACATTATTCCGTTGTTATGTTTATACTTTTTTTATCCTGCTACCTTATTTAGGTTTACATAGCAACCAAATCTCTAAACGTCTTAAATCTTGTGTATACAATTTTTACTCTTGTGTCAACCTTAAAATTATTTTTCAAAACACTCGCCGCATCAAATCTTTCTTCCCGTACAAGGACCGCTTAAATCGTTCTCAACAGTCAAAAGTTATTTACAAAGCCAGTTGTTGGGATTGTGAAGAATTTTACATTGGTAAAACTAAACGACGGCTTCATGATAGAAAAACTGAGCATTTTAAGGCCCTCGCTAAGGATGACCGCACATCAGCCATTGCTGACCATGTCAACACCACTGGACACAACATCAAGTGGGATTATTTTGATATCTTAGCGTCGGGTAAAACTGATTTCCACTGTAAAATCAAAGTAACATTGTTTATACAAGAACTAAAGCCAGCTCTTAATGCAAACGTGAGTAGCGAGAAGCTGATGCTTTATTAATTAGCTGTTTCTTTTTATAGATCAACTGTTAAGTTTTGTACTTAATCTCGGTCCCAGTCCCTTTTTACTACTATATTAGTATCGTTTTTTAACACTAACGGTCACTTTTGAAAATGTATGTAGTAGCATACGAAACGTCAAGTTTTTATCAAAAGTGAATAAGTTCAATATGTTTATCACCGCGGTTTGTGTTCTATTTCTCAACAATAATGTTTGTTTTCGCCTTCACCAGTCAAGAGAAGGTCCACATTAGTGCCATCTCTTTTACTGATTCTCAAGGGATAAATAGTTCCTTCAATTCCAAAAACATTCACAGAAATGCCTGGATTTAATCGCTCAAATTTATCAACTTCTTTCAATTCAACTGGGAATCTGATTCCAGCCCAATTCAGTCTTTCAGATTGCTTTCCCAATTTTCGTGTTATTTTTTCTGCGTTTTTCTCAACTGGATTCAAAGCTCTTGTAATTGCCCAACTATTTCCTTTCAGGGGATCAAATTGCACCAAATGAATTTCCAAATTAAACGAACCACCCTATCAAATCTCCAGTTGGATCCCCGTCTTTGAAAGGCCGCCATTGCTTCCAGAGCTGTGTCATTCATGCGTTGAAGCAATTCATTTTCATTTGTTGACGCCAAATTAATTTCAATACCTGAATGGAATGCAGCCTCATCGCCAATAATCTCGCCAGTTGCCATAACAGTTCTTTCCATATTGTAAACCAAAACCAACTTAAACTTGGTTTGTTTGTTTTCGTTCAGGATCGACAACACCAATGGCTTGATTGCTTTGAAAAATGTTCTAGGATCTAACCCAGGTCGGCCTTCAATCGTGAATTGTCTTGCGACGTTATTCAAAGCAGACGGTCCTTCTTAAACTTCGAAATCACCTGCGGTGTAATCAGGCTCTTTCTCTTCAGGTTTCCCTTGTAACTTGTTAAGGGCTTTCTTGAGTGAATTTCTTTTTGAAATCAAAGTATTTCTTTGCTTGTTAGTGTTCTTTAATTTTTTGTTAACTTTCTGCAGCTTTTTCTTCAAACGTTTTATTTGTTTTTGTTTGGTTTTTGTATCAACCGGAGCAACTGGAGAAGGAGCCTCAAAGTTCTTTGCTTCACGTTTTTCACGCCTTGTTTGTTTTTGTTTTTGTTGGTATGGTTGTTTTGAGGTGATTGCTGGAAGTTTCACTGGTTGAAGATTTGCCGGGCTACTCAGCGAAGCTGGCGGCACAGCCGCGTCCAGAAATGCTTTCATTTCTTTTTTAACTGGCTCGTCGCTCGCGACGAGTCAGTTCTTAAAATACCTTTTTTTTTTCTGTCGTGTCACCTGCCCCGGGAATCGATTTTGCTGCGGCCAACACCGTACCTAGTTTACTTCCGGTTTTCAGAAATCAATGATGTCATCGAAAGGACAATTTACAATTGAAATATTTACCGTTCTAATTTCGACGGAATTGTTAAACATTAAATCGCTGTGATTTCAGAATGTGTTCTATTTCTAGTAAAAGGAAAGCGGGTTGAACTTTTCTAACCAAATCAATTGTCAAACAGTTGAGTTAAGAAAGCACGTCCCGGCAAGTCAACTGATGAGTAAACAATTCTCAAGCATTACGCCATGGAGTCACGTTGAAATTCCGAACATCTCGAATTTATGTCACGCTATGGTCGCGATCGATCATGTTGATATTGTTAATTTATTCGAAATCCTATGACCGATTCTCCAAAATGCCTGTGTTTAAACAATCCTGATTCCTTGTAGTGGGTGGTTTCAAGGATTTTAAAGCGAAAAAAAATGTACAAAATTCTTAACTTATGTTTTTTCTAACAGTACCGAGCCGATTAGAGGGAAAAAATAGAGACCTGAAATTGTAGCCTACAAAGGGAGGGACTTTTTTTGTGTGTGTGTGTTTGGGGGGGGGGGGGGGGGGGGGGGTGTGGGCAATTTTTCTGATCATGAATTTTTTTCCGTCTTGATGTTGTGCAATAATTTTTTTTCGGGATTGTTCCATACCTTTTTTCCATTGGCTCTCTGTGCATTATTTTTTCTTTACTTTTGCTATGCAGGAATTTTTTTTCTGGTAATTGCCCAACCCCCCCCTCCTCCCTCCCCTAACAATAAAATAATCTGTCCCTAAGGAGTGCTTGAAGCGGGCTGTGGAATGTAAATGTAAATGTAGACTGGACTGTTCATATGAATATATTCTAGATTGTATACTGTGGATTGCTAAATAAAACTCTAAAATGAAAACCGGGTGAAAACTGAGACAAAACGAGCCAGTTTCGAAGCCCATCGGGCTACTTGTTTGTTTTGATTTGCTCAAAACCTTCTAAACCATATTTTCTGGCCATTCCTTTCATTTCCACCAAAGATTGAGAGCTAGTTTTTTCAGGAACTTTTTTTAGATTATTATGTTCTGTTAAAAGCCTAATTAAATCAGCTTTTGTTTTGGCTTTGGAACGACCAGGAATTTTTAATTCACTGGCTAATTTTCGTAATTCTATAACTTTCATAGAGTCCATTTTTATAAGAGACATAAAATTACAAAAATTTAAAAAAAAAAAGAAATATTTCGTTATTAAAATGAGACAAGATTTAATTAAACTTACACCAATCAGTAGCAATGGAACTCTTCAAAAAACACACGTTTTCAATGATATTAATGAAGCTTCAGAAGCTTTTCATTTAATACCTCAAGCAATGAGTTATGCCCTCAAAATGAAAAATAAAACAATTAAAAGAAGCAGCGATAAACAAGTATTTTTAATTGAAGGATATGTTGGTGGTAAAGCACCTGTTACAATCAATGACCAAACTTTTAAAACACCCAAGGAGGCCGCTGATTTTTTTGGCGCTAGCGTACAAACAATTTATAAAACCCTTAGGGAAAATAAACCATATCTCACAAAGAAAGACGGTTTGAGACACCTAATAAACAATAGAAAGCCAACTGAGAAACAGAAAAAAGTGATGATATGTGTTTGTGACCATCGGGATTCATGGTTTTATTCTCAAAAGTCAATTGCATTATTTTATGATATCCCCATCGCTAAAATTCCACCTAAAGATGCCTCATTCTGGGTAAATGAAACTAAGTATACCATAATTTTATCGAAGGTCTTATTTATTTACAAATGAAGAGATGCTGGATTATCAAAAGGAATACAACAGTGAAATGTCGGTTTTGTAATTTTTTTATTTTTTATATATTATAATAAAATATGAATCAAAATACAACCAAACTCATTCAATTAAAATTACAAGATATCACCATGTCCAAACCAGCCAGAAATAACAATACAAATTTATTTCACTTCAAGGCTTCTTGCATAAGCCTGGAAGACGAAATGAAAATTCACGAACATAATGGAAGTAGTTTCACTTTACGATTAACTCTTTCCAAAGGCGATGCAAAGAAGTTTGAAACAATTGAAAAGCATATCCAAAAATTGGTTAAAGAAAAACAACCCGAAGTCAAGAAACTTTCACCCAATCTTGTCAAGTTTAATGAAAATGAACTTGTAATTGTAAAAGGAGAACAAAAAAAACTTTATTCAAAACTATATTCCAAGGAAGACGCTATTAATTGTCCATTTTTTGAGCTTTCATCAAATAATAAAAAGAAGAGAACCGATCCAATGGAATTGCGCGGTAAAACATTTAACGCACAGCGTGATAAAACTTTGTTGAATAATCGAAAAAGATTGCAAACTTAAGGTTACAGTGTACCTTCGGGGGTGTCTCCAGCATAACAGCTCTAGCGTCTTAAGGTTACACTTAATATACCTAAACCCAGATATCAAATTAAAGCTTATAGAGCTGGCTATCTAAATATGGAAACAATTTGCTAATAAAATGAATTGTCGAATTTTTTACGACGTCTAAATTCAAACGTCCGAATCAGCTTTAAAACGCTATAACTCAAAGCGATTATTATATTTTGCTGATTTTATTTGTTCTCGGGTTTCCGGACACGAAGCGCTCAAAAAACGTGTCGGCGATTTCCCATATTCAACTGCAGTGAAAAGTTACAGAATATTTTCGAAAAGGGGAGAAAAAAAATTGGAATGATCGCACGGAAATGGCTCTTGACGAAAAAGTTTTCGGAATTAAGAAATTCGCCGACACATTTTTGTTCATTATATGTTAGCCTAGTTTCTGTCAAAATTTAAGGAAAATCGCACAAATTCCCTTTGAGTTGTAGCTCTTTAAAGTGTCCCCAACAAGCGAAAAATTAACTTTGAGAAAACGGCGCTTAAAAAAACATATCGCTTAATAAACAAACTCCGCCCACAAAAGTTATACCGTCATTTCTCCGTCAATTTTCACTATTTTTCGATAATGTTTTTTTTGGATGAAAGTTCATTCTGTAAACTTTATTTTAACGCCAAAAAAAAAATTTTCATAAATTTTCGATCTGAAGGTACACTGTAACCTTAACTCCCAGCAAAAGCTACAAGTAAAGGAAGAACAGAAGGTTTATAGTGCGTTATTTGTAAACTTTTAGATATTCAAGTTTGTTCGACTCGTGAAAAGCTGACCACCGATTTGCTTTCTCTATCGTTAAGTATGATAAAATTGAGCTTAAACGGACTTACCAAGTTTCATGCGTATAGCCTCGACGAAGCACGGGGAATTTGGTCGTTAAGTTTGTTAGTTCTCGTCTTCTATTTTATAAATGCTTTGAAAGCCCCCAGACGTGTTCCGTAAATTATTCAAACTTGCCGCGTTCTGAGTTTATTCGCTACCTGGGAATCACAGATCATCGGCAATAAAATTAATGTTTGAACTAAAACATTAAAATATCTAATTTATAATTTATTAAGATACAACTATACATTTAGTTACCTTATTCGTACTAATTTTCGCGAGGCTTTAATTTCGCGATTTTCGCGATTTGTAAAAAATCGCGAAATTAAAGACTCGCTAAAATTAGGATACGCGAAAATTAAACACGCGAAATTTAATACACTTCTATAATTGCTTTAATCAATGATTAACTGCGTTTATAGCTACATGGTAATTGTCATCAGTCTATCTTCTACTTCAGCACTTTCTTCATCCGATCGAATCACTCATTCTTCTTCTTGTACATGTAGCTCTTTTAAAACATCTTTCGTGCAGTCATCAAAATGTCCATTTAGGTCAGGCTCTTTATAATTAGCCAACACATGCTCTTTGTATTTGTCAATTATCAATCTGTTCTTTGCTGTGGCTTCCATTTCAATCACAACCACAGTAATAATATAGACATTGCACAAGGCTGTATCAAGACATACTTAAATTGTATTTCATTATTATTCATCTATAGTTTTGTTCTGTTTCAAGGGTGTTAAGCATTTTTAATCAATACAGAACTGTATGGCATAGGTATTTAAAATCATACTTTTACAATTGACTTTTACAATTGCCTTTTATTAAGTACAATATTGCATTAGCATTTGATTGATTTGCAGTATTTGTTTGATTAGTCCGATTATAAACGCTATTTCTATTACCTAATTGCAAATCATGATTGCAAATCAATCGTCATTTAAGTGATCATTCAATAAAAAACGGTTTTCTAAGTCTGTCTTTTGTCAATTTTCGCGAAATTAAATGCCCTAAATTTATCATTTTTTGCAAAATCGCGAAGATTAATGCTCGCGAAATATTCGTGTTCCAAATTCGCGAAATTAAGTGCCCGCGAAAATTAGTACGAATAAGGTATTTAAAAATGTAGTATTGTATTTTCTATTTTTTTTTCTTTCAGGCGATCTCGATTCGTGGAGTTCTCTCCACTAATCCGTGATTACCAAGTGGCAAATAATTCCCAGATCGCGGCAAGTTTGAATAATTTACGGGGAAACGAGTGTTTTTCCCCGGGGGGTGTTTTTCAAAGCATTTGTAAAATGAAAGATGCCGAACAGGCAACTTAAAGACCCATATGCATAATCGCCGTGCTTCGTCGAGGCTACACGCATGAAACTGATTTAGGGCGTTAGTACATGTGCTGAATTTTTATCACACTTAAGGGGGGAGAACCTTAACTAGAAGGTGGTTGCTATGGAAGAGTTCCAAACGTCATGTAATCGTTTTCTTAACTTCCTCGGCTATGATGTTCGGTCACGTTCGTTCTGTTAATTCTTCCATCCAATCGGTTTCCATCACAACCTTTTCTCGTTCGTTACGTGACCAGAACATAAAACCCCTTAAAACTCAAACATCTTACATTTTTGCCCATTAAAACCAATGTCAACGTCCTAAGAACATCCCAATAAAAAACCTGTAGGATGAATTTGTTAAGATTCGCGTTATCGAAAAGTCTGTGACGTCATAAAACTTCTTTTTATACATTTTCTTTAACAGCTTTCCTTTTTTGTCTAAACGGTAATTCCATGCTACAGATTTAAAAAAAGTTGAATTGCTTATTATTCGTCAAAACAAATAAGATTTTTATCACTTTTCTTTTGAATTATTAGTAGCGCTTTTTCATTTGTACGCGCGGTTGGAGACTGGCACTAGATGTAAATGCGCAATGTCGATTTAGTGATGTCTTGTGTTCAGTTTCATTGTTCCCACCATATTAGCAGTTTATGACATGTGAGAAATGCTGGCCATGAAATAATGTCCCTAGCAACGACTCTGAAACTGTAGTAAGAATAAGATAAAGCACATCGGTAGTTTTTAACGAGTCGAACAAACTTGAATGTATTGAAATTCATGAATTACGCACTGTAAACATATTGGTCTTAAACACGAAGTTCCGTGTATAAAAGGCTTAGCTCCTCCTCCATTTCACACCTTTTGGGTGTGAAATGCAAATAAAGGCGTCTTTCAGTCACAAAACGTGGTTAACTTGCGCGTCCTTTAAATATAATTTGCTTCAAAAATCTAATTAAACCAAGATTTTACCTAAGCAAAAAAAGAAATAGAAGTTCATAAAGACTTCTGATATAACTTTCATAAAGTTTTTCAAAATTGTGTTAGCAATGGTCTTAGTAATGACGCATGTTTTTTGTCAGTTGTTAATGTTTCAGTGGTTGATTGACGACTGGAGGTGAGAATGGCCAGGCCAGGCTCCTTTTATTCCGGAACTTCGTGTTTGACACATAGTTTTTGTTGGGAGATTCCAATCCTTTTCGATTATCCCTTTGGCTCCTGAATTTTTACCAAAACCTGCAAATTTTAGCAACAAATGCTATATTTTTTATCATCATTTCATCAAAATGACTCCAAAGTTTCCAAAACATTGTTCATAGCTGAATCAGATTACTAATCATAGGAAATTAAATTAGTTGTGTTGTTAACTTAGTTCTGCTCGCTATGGTTACTCTGTTTTATACCAAGAAATTCAACAGAACCAGAAAAACTCTGTACACTAGGTCCTTGTTCATTCGTCGACTTCCAGGATTAGGGAACCTAACCAACCACGACGGCAATGCCAAGAAAAACATTACTTGAAAAACATATTTGGCCTTTTTGAAACAGTTCAATGTATTATAAATTATTGTTCCAATTTGTTCAATTTGTCTAATGTGACTTAATTGTTCGAGTGTTTTATATTAAACCTTCGCCACAGTGTGAGACAACAGCTTTTTATGACGACAATTTGACAAAATTTCAACGATTGGAACTACGTAGTTAAATTGTAAAACCTACGTGTGATTGATTCAGTGTTCATGGGAAAAATTGTTTATAGAGGAACAATAGATTCTTTTCCCTATGGGAAAGATTGTTCTTTCTAATGCAAAACATTTTCATTGTTCCTGCCATGCAACATGGCTGCCGTGCAAAACCTCTATTGTCGGCTGTATTAATGGTTGTCCGTATAAAGCGGGCTGATATGTCGTGTTTTCATGATTATGGCCAGGAGCTTCCTTTAAACTTGCTTTATTGTGTTAAAATAGGGATCAAGTCCAATTTGAATTTCTTAACCGCCTGTTAAGAAATCAAATTCCATCCTTGTAATCCTGCACGATAGATGGACACCAAATAGTCCGCCATCAACCTCTGGTGCTCTTGCGTCGGTATCAACTGTTTGGTGATGTTTCAAAAAAATTTTCGCCTTCTATACCATTATTAAAATCCTTACTATTTCATTAACATTTGACCAGTATGCTCCCTTAATGTATTATTTAGTGAATCGCACTTAAAGCGAAATTAAAATGATCAATAATTAATGATAAAGAACAAACTTACCTAGCGTCAAAGCTGGACCGTTTCAAACACCTACACTCGTGCTCAAGTAGGCTACTAGCTGTGTGATTTTTAAGTGAGAAATGAATTTCGTTAATTTCTCAGAACTGATAGAGGGTATGAATAAGCATTGCATAATAAATTTCCTTTGCTATTTAATTTGTCAAAATCCGGCCTCATTTTTGTTATTTCACATTATTAATGAACCGTTAGTAGTAGTATATCCCAGATGACTAGACCAATTTATTCATGTATGCAGCAGCCTTGAGTTAATGAGCTGGGACCAATTTGAATTTATTCATATATGCAGCAACCCTGTGTTCATGAGATTGGTTCGGTAAAAACAGGTTTTGAATGGTTCGGTCCGGAGAGAATGAGATGCATGCCGTATAGGTACAGGAGGGGTTTAATGAGATGCAGGCCGTATAGGTGGAGTCATTAAGGATGCATGAATCGGGAGAGGCGTATTCTGAGATTTTATTGAATATTAATAAAGTGTTTAAAGAGAGAAGTGTATGGTGTGGTGGAGTTACGTGTCCGCCCAACCATCCGGGTGGTGGTTTCAATTTAAAGGCAAAAGAACAAAGGACGGGCGATGAACCAATGAGAATACACTGACGTCATGGTCAAACCGGTTCATACCAGTTTGTCAAGAGGTAAAGTATTCAAAATGGTCACTTTCTAGAAAAACAAGTCAAACCGGTTTTGTTCACCCTTATTTAGTATTCAAAATGGCACTCAGAACGATGTTTCCACAAAATGAATACGACACAGTATTTCATGGTATCATAATTATTTTATTAAGTAAACAAAAAAAATGATTACAAAGATTTCTGTTTTGTTACAAAGAGTGTGATGTTTATGTTTATTTTACAAGCCATCTGCAATTAATTGTCCAAGATCTCTTTGACATTTTGATTTATCTATTCTGCTAAATTGTCTCTGAAGTGTAGGTCGTTTGATCTTGTCTTGATTTTTAATGACCACGTCCACTACAGTTTAAAGCATTGTTTGGTTTTAAGTGAACACGAAATGTGACGTCCTTGCAATGCGCTTGGCTTGAACACTAAATAAACGTAAACGGTTCTTTTAAAGAAAGAGTTAAACAAAATTCAATTTGTTAGTGCATTTACTTTGCTAATGGTTTGAACTAAAGAAGGTTATTGTAAACTAGATATATGCGATTTGACGCTACTCAAATTGAGTGAATTTCAGGACACAACAAATAGACCTAACAGAAGTACCTTACGCTTAAGTCAAACAACGAGCGAAGCTAAACGAGTTGAGCGTGCTGCCTTACTTAGCGGGGTTTTTCTTTGACCGATTTGGAATATAACTCACAACCCAACTGCATTACAGATACAATGTAAGAAATACTTTACTCTTTAGTTAAACAAGAAGGAATACTTACCGAGAAACGTAGCGCACTGCAATACGTAGCGCGGGTTTCTTTGACCAGTAAATAGAAACAAAACTCCAAAACTCAACTGGACAAGGCGACAGCGCTCAGCTTTAACCGATTGTTTTAGTTGTTCGATACTTCGATTAATATAACATTAGGGGCGGACCATTAGAAATCTTGGGAGGGGGGGGGGGGGGGGGGGTGACAATTACCAAAAAAAAAATCCTGCAAAGGAAAATTGTCTTAAAAAAAATTCCTGCAAGCAGTTGACCATAAAAAAATAAAATCCTGCAAGCTAACCGGCTATATATACATTTATTTATTTATTTATTTATTTATTTATTTTAAACTGCCTCAAAGGTCTATCTGGTACATATACCGATATCTTAATTTAGTATACATGTATACTGAAACAGTGGATAGCATTGTTGGCGCGCTCGGATTGGCTACTGAAACTCGGAATATTCACCTCCCAGCAATTTGCGCGCGAAAATTGTAATCGTTAATTGACAGGAATAAATGAGTTAAAAAGCATCATTTTCGTTATATTATGTCACTGTTTCAGTATATATATCCACCACTACCCGGCACGTCCACTTCGGTGAATAGTTGTTAAATAACCAAAACCTTGTTTATGTACATATTTGAAAACACTGTAAACATCATGAAATATGTAACCTGCTCTACAGATTGTCCAACCGTCCCGATTTCGTCGAGATTACCCCGATTTTGCTTGAAAATCCCGAATCCCGACCAATATGTGATCGGGATAGGAAAAATCCCGATTTTGACATTCGGTTCTGTCATTTTCGTCAAATTCTCGTAATACTTACTATACAAAAAGACGAAATTGCGTATACTTAACTCTGATATCCAGATAAACTAAAGAAACAGCAAGAAATATAAAATGAAATCGAGTACTTGTATGTGGAGCCACACAAAGAGACGCAAAGCGACGAGAAGCCACATCAATTCGCCAAACATTTTTGACAGAAATTGTTGTCTCAGAACACTAGAAATGGAGTTTCAGAGCATCAAGATTTCAAAATTTTCTGGTGGGGCATGCCCCCACACCCCCCTAGCGGCTCGCGCCTTCGGCGCTCGACCACTCCATCTCAATTCTTATTTCTCCACATATTTTATGCAACGGTTCGACAGTCTGACTTGAATCTACTCTCCAGCGTTTAATACCAAAAATGGATTGGGCCATTAGTATAAAAAAATTGGAGCTTGCACGCATTTATAAAGAAAATCTGCGAAAAAAAAAAACCTGCAGGCTTGCACCTCCCCAAAAAAAAAATCCTGCAGGAAACTCAGGCCGAAAAAAAAATTCATACACTGAAAATTTTTTGACCCCCCTCCCAGGATTTCTAATGGTCCACCCCTTAACGAACATTTCTTTCAAGCATTTGCATTCAAGTGTGTTCTTGAATATAAATGACTTAAATCTTTTGAAGAAACACTCTTAAGAAACAATAAATGTAATTTCCTTTTGTTAACACTCACTCAACCGCGAGCGTAGCGTAATTCAAACTTGAACGTACTGTAATATTAATTGAAGAAACTGATCACATCAAAAGAAAAATACGGTGAAAATCGTTTCAGCAACTGACACTTTAAAGTAATGTTTGCTTTTCAAACGCGAAAATACGCTTATCTAGAAAGCAAAATGCCGCATAAACTTTTCTTTAAACTTACTGAATGTCAAACCGAAACTATCAGAGAATCTACTATGCTAATGTTTAGTTGAAAACACAATTAAACTTGCGCTGAGTTGTTTAGCAATTGTTTTAGTACTTCGAATCATAGTGAGCGTTAAAGACTTTAAAATTCAAGTCGGAACGAATAGAGATTTTAAATTTAACTCGCAATCTACTGATACACAGAAATACCTTACATTTAAATCAAACAATGAGCGAAGCTATTCGATCAAATAAAGCGCGCGTATAGTGCGAAAGTGCTCCGGCAATATCGCCTTTAATATAAATTCACAAGATCTAACGAAACGTTTCTGTCATTTGAATTTAAGCTATAAAAACACAATTCAATGAACTTAAACAAATTTTTGTTTGAGCAAAGTGGATACGTAAGCGTCGCTTCAAAACATAGCGAAAGCATGTTCGCATGGAATGAAAAAATATAACTTAGTGATATTTTACGTAGCAAAACCTAGCGAGCGCTTTGTGTATTTGTGGAACTTCTTTCTTAAACACAAGAAAGACAAGTTAACCAATGAAACGCAACGTTAACCAGGAAACGCAAGGAAAGTACAACAATTTTTTTTTTGGTTTCACAGTGAGACATTTTCTTAAGAAACTGATTGATCATAACAACATCAACATTAGTAATTGAGCGAACGCGAAAATGTTCTCTTATTAACAAGTTTTAATATGCACTGAAATAAAGTTAGCGGATATCTCGATTTGACAACGACTAATACGGCGATTTTCAGGTCTCAACACAAATGAAACTGAAACAATCCATTCAGACCATTCATCATACGAAAAGTCTACTTTCGAACTAAAAGCCTTTTCTGCTGTATGATTATTAGAAAATCAAAAAAAAAAAAAAACAAAATTGCATGTCCAAACGAATAACAACAAACTAACAGTGTACTTGCTTTATAATTTACCAACATACACATCACAAGTTTACTTTACGAGAAAGAAAAGTAACTGGGCTGCGATTCTTTTAAACGGTATAACGAATTAAGGGTCAATTAATGATAACAGTTTAGGAACGAATTAACAATACTTTTCTAAAAGTCAAGGATTGTTTGGATGCGCAGCGCTATTCGCATACTAAAGAGAGAAACGACACGAGTTCAAATTACTCTTTTTTAATTACAATTAAGTTGTCTCAAAGGTAATTGAACTACATTCATTTGTATTTATTTACATACTGTCGAAAACATGAGATTGTAATAAGACATCATGTAATGTTTGTGTTAACATATGTGATTTTGTCCGTTTTACCCTATGACACTAAATGTTTGCGGGTTCTAATTTTTGTGATGCGTTTCTGCCAATTATGGTTACAGCCAGTAACCATGCAGTACTTGGTACGAGAAACATCATTTTTCACTGATCATTTTATTGGACAGAAGAGTGCACCTCAAAGAAAAACCCACTGAAATTATGTTTTACAGAGAGACTCTTATTTTCTTAGCGACTGAATGGACTAAGCGTTCGTTATTTAAAAGTTACTGAAACGATAATCGAACGATAAACAATAGATTAAAGTCATTCGGGGATTCAAGAGCAATTTAGACCGACCCCTTGGAGTACCTCATTGTAACTCAAACTCACTCAGAGCATTTGGAGTGAGTGAGAAACTCGTAGCACTTGAGCGAGCAACTAAGGGCATTTGAGTGAGCAACTCGGAGCAGTTGAGTGCCCGGCCAACTTAGAACAACACAGAGTAACACAGAACAACTCAGAGCAACTCAGAGTATTAACTCGGAGCAACTCAGAGCAACTCAGAACAATTCGGAACAACTCAGAGTATTAACTCAGAGCAACTCAGAGCAACTCAGAGTATTAACTCAGAGCAACTCAGAGCAACTCAGAGCAACTCGGAGTATTAACTCAGAGCAACTCAGAACAACTCGGAGCAACTCGGAGTATTAACTCAGAGCAACTCAGAGCAACTCAGAGTATTAACTCAGAGCAACTCAGAGCAACTCAGAGCAACTCGGTGCAACTCGGAGTATTAACTCAGAGCAACTCAGAACAACTCGGAGCAACTCGGAGTATTAACTCAGAGCAACTCAGAGCAACTCAGAACAACTCGGAGCAACTCGGAGCAACTCGGAGTATTAACTCAGAGCAACTCAGAGCAACTCAGAACAACTCAGAGCAACTCAGAGTATTAACTCAGAGCAACTTACGCGATCGTGTTATAGGGTCGATAACAGATGCTTCTTGTCGATCTGTGTCTAGTCAGTTTGACATAAGGCCAATCACAACAGAGGTCAAAAACTACAGTACTTAATATTTAAAGAATGTCATTTATTATTGACAATTGCAAAATAATACATTACAGAAAATCCACTCGCATTCTAATTCATTTTCCAAGGAATTGATCACGGTGTATAAAAACTATCGTAATATTTTCTCTTTCTTGCTGTGTAAGTCAAGTCTTCATCTTCATTCGACGTTTCTTTCGGCAGGTCCTCCTGGTCAAACAGTCTGTTCAATAAATATTTTCGTGTATTGACTGCTGCTTCAGCGGCCTCCGCATAATCCATGTCATCATCTTGCATAAAGCTATGCAATGTTTTCATGACCTTTTTATGCAGTGGGTCAGTTCTAAGATCACGATACCACTTTAGATAGTGCAGATACAACCCTCGTAGCCTCTTTCTGTAAACAGGGAGTAAAAGATTGGATGCTTGAACCTCCGCAACGTCTTGTGGCAAACCCTCCATCGTGTTTTCTTTCACCTGCTCTTCCCAGGTTGTGCTAAGATCATTAATAACTTCCTCACGTAACTTATCCCAAGGATCAGTATCATCATTTTCGGCGTCACTAGCTATGCTTTTCTGGTCTTCGTCTTCGTCATTATCACCATCACCATCATCACCATCATCATCATCATCATCATCATCATCATCATCATCAGCATCAGCATCAGCATCGTCATCAGAATCATCACCATCTTTCTCTTCTTCTTCTTCTTCTTCTTCTTCTTTCTCCATCCGACGCATTGCCTTTTCATATTCCTCAAATGGGTTTTGATCATAACAAGTATCTGGTGAATTCTCTCCCATTCTATACTGACTGGTCATCTCTTCTTGTTGTTTCTCGGGACGTTTATTACGACATTGCTTCTCGTGCCTATCTCTGTTGTATTTTCGGCTAAATACTCTTTCACAGAATTGACAAGAATGCATACTGATCCACGATGGTTACTCGATGTTGACTTGTTGTAAAATGAGTACAGACAGATCGCCTTGCTCATTTATACAGCTGAGTCACTCAAAGGGGCTTTTAGTATATCCCTTTGTTACAAAAGAGGTCAATTGTACTTTACCTTAGCCTAAAATAAAAATTGTGAAACCTTATACCAAACAAGTAAAACCTGTGCAACTCGTCCCAAAAAATACATAGACAAAAGCTTTCAAACGTATAGCTGCCACTATCTTATTTACTGATCTGATAGATTTCCTATAGTTACAACTAACCATTAACGATTTAACGAGATTAATTTTATACGAAATGGTCTTGATACAGGACAGTAAACGTTTTCCAGAAATCAACGTTGTGCTTAGAGACTTCTCCACAAAATAAAAATAAAAGATCAATTCCCATCGTACACATTTCTACATATTATCACACAGGATGCAAGGTGTGTCAAACATTTTTAATAATTAATGTTTACAAACATTTATAATAAAAATGCAAGAAAGCTATTAACAAGCAACGGATGGGTCAATACTGTTCAAAAGTTCACCCAGCCAGGTTTGAAGGTGGCTTCATCAGGATGGTCTTTCAACCAACTGCGTACCATCGCATCATCATAAACATGCCCTTTCAACTGAGAAGGGGTTATGATGATATTGTTGGGGTCGATGACGACGTATTGGCTGCCAGTCTTGGAGTATTCTCCTGGACGGTCAAATTTAATGGAATCAGGCTGCTCCACGGTTTTGGAATGTCTTTTCTGAATGTTTTCTTCTAAACTCCCATTGAAGAAATTTGGGTTCCAACGAGGTGGAAACGGATGCAGTGTGAGGGGTTTGGTCGCTTGTTCAGCATTTCTTTTTTTCAGTTCCTTGTCAAGACATTGCTCTCTTTGCTTGGGTGTAAGGCATTTACTATCAATTTGAGACACTACAGGATGGAATTCTCCTGGTTGCATTTCAAATGGGTGAAGAGGATCTGTCTGGGTGGCTTGATTCATGAACCTCAGCTCGCGCAATAAATCGTCTACAGCTTGTTCTTCTTCTTGAGTCACAATCTCTCCTGTTTCGAGGATTTCGATATCTGTTTTTTCCGAGCTGTTATCAAGTTTGAAAGGTACTATATAATCAAGACCCTGCTTTACTATCTCTATAAAGTTGGGATCGTCATCCTCATTGAAGTGGACTCCTTCACATTTGCCTTCACAGGCAGTATGAATAGTGTCACCATATTTCACGATATGTTTGTCTGTTTTTCTCTTTTTAGGTTTGGTTCCTGACGGAACCTTGGCTGGACGAGTGGGCTTTCTCTTCGTAGCGTGATCAACTTTGGACTGTTCCATCTTTCCCCTGAATCCACAAATTGAGAGTCGCTTCACTTGTTATGTGTTCTACGTGAACCAATCACGTTTCATTACAAAATCTGACCAAGCAATGATAAAAAAAGATAATAGGACGCGGTCAAACTGGTTTTTGTTATATTGACAGAATAAGTATGTGATTAAATCCGGTTCTAAAACTGTCAAACTGGTTTGCACAATCTTCTGATTGGTTCTTAGTTTAGATAAATAGGGTGTGTTGTTTCATTTTTTTTCACCAAAGATGGAGGAAGAACCCATGGACTGTCCCATCGGAACAGGCTATGTGTTATACACTGGTGGTTGCGGTGAGTTAGATCTTTTGGCGGAAGGATTGGGTCGAAAGTATGGTTTTCAAGTAGAGGTCAATATAGGGCCACGTCATCTCAGGGCCAAAACTATCTCACCGTTACCGAGAGAAACGTTGATCCAAGCGAACCCTTATTTAGATCATGCCTGCAGATCACTCGATAGACGATTCAACATGACAGAGAACAGTTACGCGCGAGAACTCTTTCAAAGAAACTTTTTTATTGTCAAGGATGTTCGCATCGTGTATGCATTTGGTGAGTTGAATGCAGAAAAAAATCAAGTCAAAGGTGGAACGGGATGGTCTGTCCAATTGGCATTGGATTTAAACAAAGAGGTATATGTCTACGACATTCCTAGTAAGAAGTGGTACCAACCCTTTTTCTTTCGCTGGAATGGTGAAAGTCGTTGGGTAAAAGAATTTGGATTTCAACCGCTACATGGTTATCCAACCCTACATAAATCCAGTGCCATAATTGGTCCCCGTTACATTGGAGAAAATACTAAGCAAGAGTTAAGAGATCTCTTTCGAAGAACCTTTTGTTTGGATCAGGACATCCAACAATTGGACAAGGCTTTACAAGGACTGAGATTCAAAGACGTTTGAACAGGGTTTGCCACAAGACGTTGCGGAGGTTCAAGCATCCAATCTTTTACTCCCTGTTTACAGAAAGAGGCTACGAGGGTTGTATCTGCACTATCTAAAGTGGTATCGTGATCTTAGAACTGACCCACTGCATAAAAAGGTCATGAAAACATTGCATAGCTTTATGCAAGATGATGACATGGATTATGCGGAGGCCGCTGAAGCAGCAGTCAATACACGAAAATATTTATTGAACAGACTGTTTGACCAGGAGGACCTGCCGAAAGAAACGTCGAATGAAGATGAAGACTTGACTTACACAGCAAGAAAGAGAAAATATTACGATAGTTTTTATACACCGTGATCAATTCCTTGGAAAATGAATTAGAATGCGAGTGGATTTTCTGTAATGTATTATTTTGCAATTGTCAATAATAAATGACATTCTTTAAATATTAAGTACTGTAGTTTTTGACCTCTGTTGTGATTGGCCTTATGTCAAACTGACTAGACACAGATCGACAAGAAGCATCTGTTATCGACCCTATAACACGATCGCGTAAGTTGCTCTGAGTTAATACTCTGAGTTGCTCTGAGTTGCTCTGAGTTAATACTATGAGTTGCTCTGAGTTGTTCTGAGTTGCTCTGAGTTGCTCTGAGTTAATACTCCGAGTTGCTCCGAGTTGCTCCGAGTTGTTCTGAGTTGCTCCGAGTTGCTCTGAGTTAATACTCCGAGTTGCTCCGAGTTGTTCTGAGTTGCTCTGAGTTAATACTCCGAGTTGCACCAGAGGAGGTTGGACACGGGCCGAAAAGCATCATGGGATGAATTTTCGTTTTGAGTGTTTCTCGTTCAGTTTCAAGTGAACCTTCGAGCTGTGAGGACCTCGAGGAACTACAGATTTTCAGACTTTTAGCCGCTATGGAAGCAAGCAAAAATCGGCCTAAATTGAAGGTTATGCGATTACTCTTGTATAGATACCATTTATTTTTATAACTGAATAACTTGAGGCATCATTCTACGCCGATCGAAAGACTTACTCGTGCACCGACTACAAATTTGAGCCACAACAAGCACAAATCGGCCTTCATTGAAGTTATTAAGATTCCTCTTGTTACTTAGCAGGATTTTAAGCCCGTTGATCGATCGAAAGACTTATTAAAGCAAGGCTGCATGAGGATTTCCAATCGAGGAATATTTTATAACGAAAGCTATAAGCTTAAATCACGGAATTACCAAGGTTGGTAACCACAACAATCGATCGTTGCATTTTATAGTCTTCTTGAGTTTTAGAATGTTATAATTTTGAAATACATGAAAGCAATTTTGTTGTACTGAATGCTGGTAGTGCTGGATTTGTGTTGTTACGAAGTATAAATACATAAATAAATAATAAAACTGTAAAATCATGTGAAACAACAAATAATCAATGAAATCTGAATAAATAAGATTTAAACATGCAAAAACAGATTTCGGTCCCATTTACCATTACAAATCTGACAACTGTTGACTTTTTTATATAATATCACAGATTATTCCTTGTTAAAACTTCAGGAGAAAAACATGATGTAAAAACCTAATGGAAATAAAGCAGTGACTAACATACATTTTTGCATCTGAACAAGAACCATCCTTCTAGCTGTAGAAAGAAATCCAATTCTGGCCATAAAGACCTGGTAGAAAATTGTGATTAGGAGGACCTCAGGCAAAAAGGAATTCAAACTTCTGGGAGTGTTTTGGCACTCTACTCTGAGTTTGTGGCAAAACAATTCAAGGTACTAAGGTACCATTTTTTCTTTGTGCCCTCTTTCTTGGAATGTAATCAGAGCACAATAATCAGGACTCTGCACATGAGAACAACTATATGTTCTTTCACTTGAGCACAAGTCTTAGGTAATTTATAACAAATGTGCAAATTTATTGCCTATGTCATAAGCAACCAGGAATTGGAAAGGTGGTCTCTAAGGAAGGATGGTTGCTTATGAGAGTCAAAGTACAACAATAGAGAATGGTTGCTGAAAGGGAGCAAACTGTAATTGTTCCAATAATTTTACCTAACAACTTTCCTAACAGACAGATAATTCTTAATGAGGTATTCCCTCAAAATTTAAATGCCAATTAGTGGTGGAGCAAGGAAAGTAGTGTTGAAATGTTTCTATTTTGAAGCAGAACTATTTTCACTACAAGCTCCCCCATCCTACTTCATGGTTTTATTGGGTAATTAAAAAAGTAAATGAAGCCTTTTGAGAAGTTGGTACAGAAATGGGAAACAGAAATTTCACCTGCTGGCTTACAGCCCCCCACCCTTGCCATCCTTGATAATCAAGGAATACCCAGGGGCATAGCTAGGGGGGTCCTGGGGTGCCCGTGACCCCCCCCCCCCTTTGTGAGATAATTTTAGTAAAACACAGCGTGGATGTCGACATGACAATCTGGTAAGTACCTTAGGTGTAACACAGTGTGACCCCCTTTGAAAAAAAATCCTAGCTATGCCCCTGCACACCATAGTTAAATGGAGTTGATCAGGAGCCCATTGATATTTTAATAGAAAACAATTAATAGTAATCAAAATAAGTATAGCAATTCATAAGTGATACAAAAGCTCCAACAAATATCCAGTGAGCCAAAATTTCCCCCAACTATGAAGGTTATTTGAGATTTTCTTTGTGGGTGTGCCAGGATTTCCGAAGGCGACCAGACCAAATTCAAAGACAACCCAATCTATTCTGAAGATGTCCAAAGATGTTCTGAAGAATTCAGAAGTTTCCATGGACCTGATCAGTCCTCCGTTTAATAATATCCAGCTGTAATTGTAATGTTCAGAATGACAAAAACCTACAAAAAGTGCTAAATTTTCATTAACATAACTATATTTTTAATGGGCTCATGTGATCAGTTAAGGCTGATAGCTCAAATCTGTAAGTCAGGAGTGAGAAATTGTTCCATAGGCATGAGTTGGTATGAGATTGGAGTTTTGGACTCGCAGGCATGAGACTTGGCAGGTATGTTCTATGCCACCATGCAGAACTTAAGTATATAAAAAGTTTTCATTGTCAACTGAAGACAAAAGTAAGCAACCCGGGGCTGCTGTGCATTTCTAGCAGGCTACTGCTAGAGCACAATCCATCAAATATTGGTATAGACAATTATTATTTATCAACAAAGAAATATATTTAACAGACTGATTAAATCATTGATGCATTTTGTTTATACAAGTTTATAATTTTATTTATATAATAACACCTTATTGATAATTATCTGCTAAAATATGAAACAACTGACAATATGGGGGCATTTACTCAATGACAATAATTCACAGTTCTCAACCCAATAATTTGTGGGTCTCAAGAGCTTTGGATTTTTGCTTTGAGCTGGGCTTTACAAGACATGATAATGACAGACCAAAACCCTCACTGCATGTATGCCTCAAGCCCCAATATTTTGGGTCAAGCAATAAAAATGTAATTCTTGTTTGGCTGCTATTTTCAGGAAAAAGAGCAGACTGAAGGGCTCCACATTTTGCTGTTGAACCTAGAAAAAGAATAGACTTCATTAGGAAGCCACTCCATGAAAAGAAAACAATAACAAACATATAAGCCCTTAGTTATTACGGTTATAAAAACTCATATATAAATTGCAATGTTCAAATCTCATGATTACAGTGTAGATTGCACAAGAATATGAATCAAATATCATGTTTTTCCTCAGAAGACAGATACTTTGATCTCAAAATGTCAAATATTTAAAGCAACCTTAGAAATTACAGCTTACGCACACTTGTGATAACCTACGAAAATGACCGAACTTTAATCGCAAATAACAGAAAATCGGTGAGAGGTTCGATGGGGTTCGACGTCCTAAATTAAAAGAATAACTATTTCTACAAAAGATGGTGCGATTTTCATGGCTAGAACCCACGCGATAAAGCGTCAAGAAACGAACGCGTTGGTTGACTACACAACGTGGACGAAAGCCGCCATATTGGACCGGCTTGCGAGGAAGCCTAATAATAACGAATTCTACTAAAAAAGTTGCGATATAAACAAGTAAATAGAAAAAGTAGCAACATACCTTTCATGAAAACTCCTTTACTGGTAAAAACGGACTACATTTTCGAAGAAAAACACAATTAAAAACCATGGAATGTTTCGTGGGGAAATTCTCGCAGAAAAGACTGTGAATGAATACGATGATCTGATTGGTCGACAACTCCTACCAGGATACCTTTCGGCCCGTGTCCAACCTCCTCTGGAGTTGCACCGAGTTGCTCTGAGTTGCTCTGAGTTGCTCTGAGTTAATACTCTGAGTTGCTCTGAGTTGCTCTGAGTTAATACTCTGAGTTGTTCCGAATTGTTCTGAGTTGCTCTGAGTTGCTCCGAGTTAATACTCTGAGTTGCTCTGAGTTGTTCTGTGTTACTCTGTGTTGTTCTAAGTTGGCCGGGCACTCAACTGCTCCGAGTTGCTCACTCAAATGCCCTTAGTTACTCGCTCAAGTGCTACGAGTTTCTCACTCACTCCAAATGCTCTGAGTGAGTTTGAGTTACAATGAGGTACTCCAAGGGGTCGGTCTAAATTGCTCTTGAATCCCCGAATGACTTTAATCTATTGTTAATCGTTCGATTATCGTTTCAGTAACTTTTAAATAACGAACGCTTAGTCCATTCAGTCACTAAGAAAATAAGAGTCTCTCTGTAAAACATAATTTCAGTGGGTTTTTCTTTGAGGTGCACTCTTCTGTCCAATAAAATGATCAGTGAAAAATGATGTTTCTCGTACCAAGTACTGCATGGTTACTGGCTGTAACCATAATTGGCAGAAACGCATCACAAAAATTAGAACCCGCAAACATTTAGTGTCATAGGGTAAAACGGACAAAATCACATATGTTAACACAAACATTACATGATGTCTTATTACAATCTCATGTTTTCGACAGTATGTAAATAAATACAAATGAATGTAGTTCAATTACCTTTGAGACAACTTAATTGTAATTAAAAAAGAGTAATTTGAACTCGTGTCGTTTCTCTCTTTAGTATGCGAATAGCGCTGCGCATCCAAACAATCCTTGACTTTTAGAAAAGTATTATTAATTCGTTCCTAAACTGTTATCATTAATTGACCCTTAATTCGTTATACCGTTTAAAAGAATCGCAGCCCAGTTACTTTTCTTTCTCGTAAAGTAAACTTGTGATGTGTATGTTGGTAAATTATAAAGCAAGTACACTGTTAGTTTGTTGTTATTCGTTTGGACATGCAATTTTGTTTTTTTTTTTTTTGATTTTCTAATAATCATACAGCAGAAAAGGCTTTTAGTTCGAAAGTAGACTTTTCGTATGATGAATGGTCTGAATGGATTGTTTCAGTTTCATTTGTGTTGAGACCTGAAAATCGCCGTATTAGTCGTTGTCAAATCGAGATATCCGCTAACTTTATTTCAGTGCATATTAAAACTTGTTAATAAGAGAACATTTTCGCGTTCGCTCAATTACTAATGTTGATGTTGTTATGATCAATCAGTTTCTTAAGAAAATGTCTCACTGTGAAACCAAAAAAAAAATTGTTGTACTTTCCTTGCGTTTCCTGAAAAGTTTCCTCTGCCTCTAAGTCACGATCGAAGTTGGTAATTGGTAACAAAGGCTCTCAACTTCATTGGTTAACTTGTCTTTCTTGTGTTTAAGAAAGAAGTTCCACAAATACACAAAGCGCTCGCTAGGTTTTGCTACGTAAAATATCACTATGTTATATTTTTTCATTCCATGCGAACATGCTTTCGCTATGTTTTGAAGCGACGCTTACGTATCCACTTTGCTCAAACAAAAATTTGTTTAAGTTCATTGAATTGTGTTTTTATAGCTTAAATTCAAATGACAGAAACGTTTCGTTAGATCTTGTGAATTTATATTAAAGGCGATATTGCCGGAGCACTTTCGCACTATAAGCGCGCTTTATTTGATCGAATAGCTTCGCTCATTGTTTGATTTAAATGTAAGGTATTTCTGTGTATCAGTAGATTGCGAGTTAAATTTAAAATCTTTATTCGTTCCGACTTGAATTTTAAAGTCTTTAACGCTCACTATGATTCGAAGTACTAAAACAATTGCTAAACAACTCAGCGCAAGTTTAATTGTGTTTTCAACTAAACATTAGCATAGTAGATTCTCTGATAGTTTCGGTTTGACATTCAGTAAGTTTAAAGAAAAGTTTATGCGGCATTTTGCTTTCTAGATAAGCGTATTTTCGCGTTTGAAAAGCAAACATTACTTTAAAGTGTCAGTTGCTGAAACGATTTTCACCGTATTTTTCTTTTGATGTGATCAGTTTCTTCAATTAATATTACAGTACGTTCAAGTTTGAATTACGCTACGCTCGCGGTTGAGTGAGTGTTAACAAAAGGAAATTACATTTATTGTTTCTTAAGAGTGTTTCTTCAAAAGATTTAAGTCATTTATATTCAAGAACACACTTGAATGCAAATGCTTGAAAGAAATGTTCGTTAATGTTATATTAATCGAAGTATCGAACAACTAAAACAATCGGTTAAAGCTGAGCGCTGTCGCCTTGTCCAGTTGAGTTTTGGAGTTTTGTTTCTATTTACTGGTCAAAGAAACCCGCGCTACGTATTGCAGTGCGCTACGTTTCTCGGTAAGTATTCCTTCTTGTTTAACTAAAGAGTAAAGTATTTCTTACATTGTATCTGTAATGCAGTTGGGTTGTGAGTTATATTCCAAATCGGTCAAAGAAAAACCCCGCTAAGTAAGGCAGCACGCTCAACTCGTTTAGCTTCGCTCGTTGTTTGACTTAAGCGTAAGGTACTTCTGTTAGGTCTATTTGTTGTGTCCTGAAATTCACTCAATTTGAGTAGCGTCAAATCGCATATATCTAGTTTACAATAACCTTCTTTAGTTCAAACCATTAGCAAAGTAAATGCACTAACAAATTGAATTTTGTTTAACTCTTTCTTTAAAAGAACCGTTTACGTTTATTTAGTGTTCAAGCCAAGCGCATTGCAAGGACGTCACATTTCGTGTTCACTTAAAACCAAACAATGCTTTAAACTGTAGTGGACGTGGTCATTAAAAATCAAGACAAGATCAAACGACCTACACTTCAGAGACAATTTAGCAGAATAGATAAATCAAAATGTCAAAGAGATCTTGGACAATTAATTGCAGATGGCTTGTAAAATAAACATAAACATCACACTCTTTGTAACAAAACAGAAATCTTTGTAATCATTTTTTTTGTTTACTTAATAAAATAATTATGATACCATGAAATACTGTGTCGTATTCATTTTGTGGAAACATCGTTCTGAGTGCCATTTTGAATACTAAATAAGGGTGAACAAAACCGGTTTGACTTGTTTTTCTAGAAAGTGGCCATTTTGAATACTTTACCTCTTGACAAACTGGTATGAACCGGTTTGACCATGACGTCAGTGTATTCTCATTGGTTCATCGCCCGTCCTTTGTTCTTTTGCCTTTAAATTGAAACCACCACCCGGATGGTTGGGCGGACACGTAACTCCACCACACCATACACTTCTCTCTTTAAACACTTTATTAATATTCAATAAAATCTCAGAATACGCCTCTCCCGATTCATGCATCCTTAATGACTCCACCTATACGGCCTGCATCTCATTAAACCCCTCCTGTACCTATACGGCATGCATCTCATTCTCTCCGGACCGAACCATTCAAAACCTGTTTTTACCGAACCAATCTCATGAACACAGGGTTACTGCATATATGAATAAATTCAAATTGGTCCCAGCTCATTAACTCAAGGCTGCTGCATACATGAATAAATTGGTCTAGTCATCTGGGATAGACTACTACCGTTTCAATACCTAAAATAAGTACAAGAACGACGTCGGAACATAATCTTTGGTTAATTCTCAGAAGCCGGTACGTTAAAAAATTATCATTGTTCCAATTTTCAAAGGGTCTTCGTTTGTCTATTTTGTTTGGGTAACAAAGCAGTTAATTAACAGGTTTTTTTTTTCATGGCAAAACACGATGTTCATTATATAGTTTGTGTTTTCTTACTAAGTAAGATCCCAGTTATAAAATTTATTGCAAGGTAAATGACGAAATGTGACCAGGAAAATAAAATATTCGAAGATTTAGCTGTCGTGCGAACTTTCAAGCTTTAGAACTGAAGAGGAAAAGAATCTTACTTCCCTTTACGTAATAACAGTGAACCGTTTGTGTAATTAAGACTTTCAAAAGAAACTCATTTATTTGTTGTGAATTTCATATTGATTTAAGCAATAGACCACACATATCTATGGTTTATAGGCTCAATAAACCACTGCAGGATGTTCGAAAAACGCGAGAAACGATTCAAGAGCCGAAGGCGGGTGATTTACAAACTTTTGGAGTGTTATTGTAACATCCTTAGTGGTTTATTGCACCGATAAACCGTAGATATGCGTGGTATATTGCTTTGTATATAATAACAGAGCCTGCCGATCCAGAACCGGACTGTCCTTTTCGTGCGGTTTACTGGTATAATACTAAATACGCAAAATATATTAAGTTATTGTATACTGGACTCTAAATAGACAAGATGAACAATTGCTATAAACGATAAACGTACAGCAAAGCCGACACGATATTTGCCTGTTTTTACTAAAAAGCTGATCAATTTTATCAGAGAAAACTGACACTGTAAAATACGATAAGTAATAGTAATTGGACTGAGTGGAGTACAATTCAGGGAGTAATCGGGCGAGTAATTTCAAATCGGCCGAGCGCGTAGCGCGAGGACGATTTGAATTTACGAGCACGATTACCCCTGAATTGTACGACACGAAGTTCAATTACTAATTAATCGCATCAATAACCAAATTCGAGATTAAGAAGCTATGTCGACTATTTTGTACTAAAAACGTCTTGGATATTTTCTGTCAGTTTGAAAGTGGAAGGAAAACAGCAAAAACGAGCCATTCAAATGCAACTGATTGAAGCGCGCGCAACGAAGGTGTCCAATTACAGCTATCCAATTACAACTTTTTGTAATTGGACAGTTGTAATTGGACACCCACGTGACCGCGCGCCAATTACGTGAAAAATAGGCGCGCGGATGACCAATCATAATCGAGAATTTTGTTATTGATACGATTATAGACGAAATAAATCAACAGGAACGGTAAAATAATTCTTGCAATGTTTCATGTGTGCTATTATATTTCGCCAAATGTTCAAATTGACAAATTTTCCTTCCAAAACCCAATTGAACAGAATTTACTATTTACCCGCTCAAAGAGTCTAGTCTCTTGATCCGCTTTATTGTGTGTCTTAATTTATAACAAACAAAGAAAAATTAAGAGCAGTTCTCTGTAAGAATCGAGAAAAGTGGGAAATGAAAATTTTTGACCCCCCTTCATATTTTGCATGCAGAAAGGTCTTCAGGGGGTATGTTCAAAAATGACCTTTGTTAAGATCGTTTCTTCTTTGTTGCCATGGTAACACTGGATGTTTGTTGGTGCCACTAAACCCAATTTTGACCTCAGAAACTTCCTTAAAAAGTACAAAATGTAAGACATCGTTTCTCCAGTCTATTAATACTGAACAAATCAAGACTTTCACCAGATGTAAAACCTTTATTCTAGTTTACATTTATGCATGTGGCATTTTGTTGCATCAACAGCACATGAACGTAACGGTCAAACAACTTGATGGTGTTTCAGCCATTTTAGTTGACGAGTAAAACTAGCAATACCTTTTCTTGAATTTTTCCAAAAGTACGCCGATTCTAGAACTCAAACTACGTGGCTAGTTTAAATAGATACTCTAGTTACTAAATCTATAAAAATCTCTGCGGGGCGGGTTAATTTTGGACTTTGGTTCACTGAGGAAAAACCTTCAAAAATCATTTGTTGTAAACTTTGGTGAAATTAACATTACGTTCATTCGACAGAAATCCTTTAAGAAAACTCAATCGGTCTTCAGGCTTAAAGAATAGCATGCACTCTATCAATGTCTGGTCAAATCGGCTGTTAATAGCCGTTGTTTTTTTAACAATCTCAATCTAAATAAAGCTTACATTACTGTTTTCTGCAGTTCTCAACTTGCGAAGAACGAGTCGGTTCTTTCTGCACAGCATACAGTTTCTGTACAAAATTCGGATATCTAAACCATTTCTTGTAGCTGATCATGCTGTTTGTCTTCATTAGAGGTCCATTAACCCATCGCAGTGCAAATAACAACAGCTTTTGTAGTACCCGGAAGGTCACCGAAGCAAGCCATCATCGGTAGCTTTGTTCGTCCACGAACATTTCTAATCTGGATTTACGGTATATATTTCTCCGTCACATGTCATCATTCGCTCCAAAAGAAGATAAAACGGTTTTCTGATTAATAGTTTAACGATCAATTACATTTAGCTAAACATTTTACCGTCTTTCTTTCGCCTTTCTTTCGTAGTTCAGGCCACCAGTTCAGGCAAAAACGTCTCTGGTCAGCGGTATAACTAGAATACGATTTGACTTCATAAAATGCCAACATGCCGTCCGCATCATATTGAGGTGCAAGAAAGTATTGGAATTGGAATGCCAGAACTCTTCTTTTGTTAGATTTTCTTTCTATTTACAGTAGATTACATTTCCCGTACATTTCTTTGCTGATAAAACGAAAACGTGAACAAAAGGTAAACGACTGGATGCTTTTTTCTGATATTGTAACTCTTGCTCTCTTCTGTAGCTGACTTTTGTACAATATTTTCGTTTTTGGTAAATGCCTGTTCTGTGACTCGGTGGGCTGCTTCTTTTATTTATTTTTTTTCTTTTTCTGCAAAGCAAGGAAAGTACGAGCAGGTTTGCCGTCTCCTTAGGAATACTTCAACTGTAAACAACCGAATTCGATTTTTGTGTCTTTAACTTTTCTTGGCATTTTCTTTGTTACCGCTTCGATCGCTCGTCCTCATTTAGTTGATTCCTCCCTATGCAAAAACTTGCTTTCAAGAAAGAACTTGTGATTTTCGCTGAATCTACTTTCATCATCATCAAAACAATAGCACGCCTCGAATAGCTCTTGCTAATTGCGGGCAAAACCTTTGTAAACTTAAAATTCAATTTTAAATAAAAACTTGTTGTTGTTGTTAGTTCTAGCACGCTCGCCGCTCAAAGCTGCAGCTTCTGAAATGCATAGTATCCAACAAAATACATTTGTACACACTTTCTAGGGGAAGGAGAGTATATATTTGAAGTATTACACTAGGAGATAACCAGGGCCATACATAGCGGGGGGGGGGGGGGGGGGGGAGCAGTTGCCCCCGCCAGGAAAACTAAATGTTTTTTTTTTCTAACATAGTGTTTGATTTTGCTGGGCTATTTCTCGTCCAACTAGAAAACACAGTGAAGGTGTGCGGAGTTTGCCCCCGCAGACAAAAAATCCTAGGCATGGCCCTGATAAGAACCGTAAATTTTCTGTTAAACGCCCCCTCCCCCCAAATACTTAATAGACTAAGAGGGAGAGAGATTGGGAAAGGGGGAGGAGGCGGGGGAAACACAAGCAGTTCACCACTCTTTTTATACTCATAAAATTACAATAGGTTCCACAACTTAATTTCTATGATGCGGATGTCACTCAGATCTCAATGTCGGAAAATGGAAAAACTGGACGAAGAGTACACTCTACTCTGTTTCTTCCTAGTTTTTTTGTTATACCAAATCGCAACCATCAGAGCATTTCTCGTCATGAATTCGTACTCTAGGATTGGTACGGTAAAAAGATGTATCGGTACCGGTAGGATAAACGGGAGACCCATAAAACAGACGAACTTGATGGGAACTTTTGAACCTCTGAAAAAGTAAACTTTGCTCATGCAGTTAAATGAGGAATATCGTATTTGTAGGTGGTTTTCGCATTTTCTGATTAATGCAAAGCTCAATAGAATACAGTCTGCGGCTATAATTTCGTTTTCTGACGTCATTTATGATCACTTTTGCGAGGTCTTTTGCGACTGAAATTTTCCTTCTTCCATTGAAAAATAGCTGTCAAAGGACAAAGAACGCTCGCCAAACGGCAAACTTTCCTTCAAAATGTTTATTATATTTGTCACCATTTTCTTGCCGGTAGTTGCTCTTGAGCTGATTATCTCCTAATACTTAAGATATTTTTATGCGTCTCCGTATGTTTTTTCAGCAGACACGTGATTCCTCGAATTTTAATTGCGTCGACTTCTAAGATATGTGGCTGAAATACTAGCCATTCCCTTCAGCCGATTTCACTGTGTAGACCGGTAGAGTCTACCTTCTATAGCTCAGAAGGAGGTCGGACACTTACTGAGAATTATATAACGTAATGTCGACACTTAGAATTTTATTTTCAATAAATTTTGAAGTGTAAAAAAGAAAATCTAAAATCCCCACCGCAGGATTGAACCTGTGACCTCAGCTAGGCTTAGGCTTACATAGCCTACCGTATCGCTCATCATGATCAGACAGTTGTCAATAAAATTCACCAATAAACGGAGTTCACAGAGTAAATGCCGACTTCCTGAAATTGTCCATCGCATGGATACTGCCAAAAATAAAACTAAAGGCAATACCCATGCCTATTGTTTGGTATTTTATTTTGTTTACGTGTCTACGTATCAGAAAACAAAAGAATGGGAATATGTACCCTTAGGCTGTTCAACGTAAACAGAATAGAATCGACCGTCAGTGACAATGTAAAAGGGTGAGGACGCCACGTTAAACACTTCACGAAGGAACGTTGTATTTTAGATTCTACCGCTGACCAGCAGGGGTGGCCTGGACTTCGAAAGACGTATAAAGAACGGAGAAAAAAAAGAGGTAAAATGCCTCGCTTAATGTGATTGACTGTAAAAGATTAATCAGAAAACCGTTTTATCTTCTTTTGGAGCGAATGATGACATGTGACGGAGAAATATGCGGTAAATCCAGAGCAGAATTGTACGTGGACGAACAAAGTTTCCGATGATGGCTTGCTTCGGTGACCTTCAGGTGACTACAAAAGCTGTTGTTATTTGCACTGCGATGGGTTAATGGACCTCCACTAAAGACAAACAGCATGCTCAGCCACAAGAGATGGTTTAGATATCCGAATTTTGTGCCGAAAATGTATGCTGTGCGGAAAGAACCGACTCGTTCTTCGAAAGTTGAGAACTGCAGAAAACAGTAAAGTAAGCTTTATTTGGATTGAGATTGTTAAAAAAATAACGGCTATTAACAGCCGATTTGACCAGACATTGAAAGAGTGCATGCTATTCTTTAAGCCTGAAGACCGATTGAGTTTTCTTAAAGGATTTCTGTCGAATGAACGTAATGTTAATTTCACCAAAGTTTAAAACAAATGATTTTTGAAGGTTTTTCCTCAGTGAACCAAAGTCCAAAATTAATCCGCCCCGCAGAGATTTTTATAGATTTAGTAACTAGAGTATCTACTTAAACTAGCCACGTAGTTTGAGTTCTAGAATCGGCGTACTTTTGGAAAAATTCAAGAAAAGGTATTGCTAGTTTTAGTCGTCAACTAAAATGGCTGAAACACCATCAAGTTGTTTGACCGTTACGTTCATGTGCAGTTGATGCAACAAAATGCCACATGCATAAATGTAAACTAGAATAAAGGTTTTACATCTGGTGAAAGTCTTGATTTGTTCAGTATTAATGGACTGGAGAAACGATGTCTTACATTTTGTACTTTTTAAGGAAGTTTCTGAGGTCAAAATTGGGTTTAGTGGCACCAACAAACATCCAGTGTTACCATGGCAACAAAGAAGAAACGACCTTAACAAAGGCCATTTTTGAACATCCCCCCTGAAGACCTATCTGCATGCAAAATATGAAAGGGGGTCAAAAATTTTCATTTCCCACTTTTCTCGATTCTTACAGAGAACTGCTCTTAAAACTGACAAATAAACCTAATTGGTGTTGCATTGCGCATCCTTTGAGCGTAAGTTGGTCAAATGATTAAGACGTTGTTTTTCTCTTAAACGAGCACGGTAATCTAGTTTTTTTTATTGTTTATTTTTGCTATTTTTTATCAGAAAGGGGGAATGTCCACTAAGACCGAAAGAAATCGAAAATACATGGCACATAACGAAAAATCTAAAATTCTGCATATTTCGTCCATTGATACCCTATGGTAATTCTAGAAACGTGGTGTGATTTTTTTTCTTGAAATATCATTCTTTTTAAACCTGAAAAAAACAATTAAAACCTGTTTCGGCCCAACGCGTCCTGAAAACACCTGAAGTAAACGAGTTTCATACCTTCTCGTAAACTCCGCTCTTTTATATTCGCGTCATAGGAAACCCTGTTTTGAGCTTGTAAATTTGCTGTTGAAGTATTTACGAATTATTTGAGTCTAGGTATAGACCTGTGGATTAATTTCCAAGGTAATGGCCAGCCGCTGAAAATCACTAAAATTCGCTTGCTCAAAATTCTTAATTTGGTTCACTTTTTTAGAGACAGTTTTTCTACCCGGTAAAACATATAATCACTTGATATTAAGCATTCTTGCATGAAAGAGGAAATGACGTTCAAAAACCTGGTATAAAAATTAGTTTCGGGCTTTTTTCAGCGCCGATAACTAACGTTCCCAAAATGCCCGATAATTACCACATTAAATTGTCAACAATTGGCACATTTCTCTAGTCAAATGACCAACACCGTGGAAATTTCTTCAAGTTTTACTCAGTATTCGGTTGTAAACCTCGGTAAAAGGGTAATGTTTAGCTCACTTTGATAAGATATTGTTTAACTATCGGGTTCTGTTGGTATTCAGCTGTGTATTCTATAATTATTATCTTTGACGCGCGGGGTCAACAAAGCAACCTATTTCCATCCGTCCTTTTATTTTTAAAATCAAAAGCCTTAATTTACAAATCTGATCAAACATTTTTCCGATGAAACATCTTGCCCGTAGTCTTAAGGATATTTCAAAACGATAATTTCTTGCTCAAAGCTCTCATGCAATCGTGTCTGTTTGGTTTTAATCGCGCAGTGAAATTTTGCCTGGCGTCAGGTTTGAGCTTGTCCTGGGAGCTTGTGAACAGTGATTCGGATGGCGAATACCACAAAGGGAGCCGAAGAGGCCAACTGTGTGCAAACATGGTGAAAAAAGAATGAAATCTTTACAGAGTTGTGGACTCAGAACCAATAATTTGTTTCCATATTTTAATCATGACGACCTTGCAAATTGGGGGTTTGCATTTACGTCATATTAAAATTAAGAAGCATTATTATAAAACAACAGATTTCGATTCCAAAATGTTTATGGAATTGTAGAGGGTTTAAAACTGCACACCTGGACCAAATTTTATTTCATTCAAGAGTTATAGGCGAACGAGTATTAGAAATTTTTAGCAAGAAATGTATGAAGCGGCCATCTTGGTGCCCTAAAGTCTTCATTACACCAAAAATCTCATCACAAAATATTGTATTCACTATAAGTTCCATTAAATCGGATTATACAAAGCATCTATAATGTAATATATATAGTTAGGCTTAGCCTAACAGCGAAGCCCTCTGAAGACCCTCTGAACAAACTTAACTAAGATGAAACTTAACTTAGGTGAAAGGTCGGAAACACAAGAATTAAGATTGACGACCGGGCTATTTTCCAATTTTTGGCAATTCTCAAAAACAGTATTACCCGACCGTCTCTACAGTACATTTAGACCGTACAAAAGTTCACAAAAACAACTTTTTCTCTGTCTAGAATAACTATTACGACTATTTACTCGTGGCGAAGCACACGAGTTATAAATCCGGCGTTGACTTTTCTTGTTTTTTTTTCGTGTCACATTAGCGCATGCAAATTTATGCACGCATATTTAAGTCTATATCGACGACTATATGGCTTTCGGCCATGAAATACATACCGTAAACAGTCTATCCGTGTGTTGACTCGAGAAACAAGATAAAGAACTACTGCATACAACTGCACACTTTCAAGACAATTCAAGGCGTTCATGGATGGATAGGACCGTTTGATATTGTGTTCGCCGCTTATTCCTGTGGGATTTTTGCTCTGGCAAGTTCTGTGTTTTATATATTAAACTTGCCATTTGCTTAGCGATCGAGCTCCGGGTCGAGCTCTTAAGTGTCAGCTACTGAATCCAGTGAATGCAGTGTAGTCTTACTTTTAAACCCGTGTATGCGTGAAAGCATGATGAACAGGTTATCGGCAAGGGTGTTTAAATAAAATTCACTCTCTCACTCACTCACTCACTCACTCGCTCCTTCCATCAGCTGTAAACTTAGTGAGCAAATGCTTTGTTACGAACACGTTTCGTAACAGGAATTCAACGTGAATCCAACGATAACAATAACTAATTTGATGTAAACGAATATAGACAACAATAAGCTTACGGATGTTTCGCATTGGAGTTTTTAGTGCAACATTAAAATCGATCTAAAAGGATTTTGCAACCTAAACACGCGTTCTGATGCGTATCTAGCTTAAAATAAAAAAATTTGGTTTGTAGGTTGTATGTGTTCTTGGACAGCGCAGTGACTGAGTTTGTGGCTTAGTCCCGGACGGCCCGAGTTCGAATCTCCATAAAGTCCTTTTTTTTTTTTTTCCTTTTTTCCTTTTCTTTTTTCGAACTGGACATTATGAAAGTGATGTACTTTTTTTTTCGTTCGTCAAAAATCCTTACGTTTAATTTAAAAAAAATATATCGAACTGTGTCAGTGTGAAAACGTAAGCTTACGGCAATATTGCGTTACGCGTTACGCGTTAGCATTTCTTCTTCTCGGGTTAAAGGGTTGGCTCTCAGGAGCCTTTGATTAGACATAATTTTAAGCTTATGTTTCTCTGTAAAAGCTCTCAAATCACTTGGGAATCAATGCTGCAATGAATTAAAGGCGCCACGAGTTCAAGCTGTGTACAGCTTCTTGTTTCCGAATAAAATACAGTTGTTGCTTGTCAAAAAATGCCCGAGAAACTGATTTGGAAATCAAAATTGCAAAAATACACAAACATATTTACATAAGGCGACGCGAGTATAAAATCTAAGTCTTGGTTTTTTTACATAAAATCGCTTTTCAATCTATGTAATGAATGAACAAACACAAAAATGGACAACACAATCTTCTTTCGAAAAAATTTACTCAAATCTCCATTAGTTTATGTTTAAAAGCAAAACGCATACTATTTATATCGCATCGAGGCCGAGCCGTGTCTTCGATGAAATTCACACGTTTATAAACAATTCTTCAAAACTAACGAGAACACAAAGAAAAAGTCAATCACAGATTGATATCAAGATAAATTCCCATCGAAAAATGTAATCTGTTTCACCTTTAAGTCCCTCGCTTGCTTGGAAATTCAAATCTCCGCTTCTGGTTCTGAAATCCGTAAAAAACAAACATCTCCCGCATTGATAAAAACGTAATACATGAAGTTCCTCGAAGCAAGATTTTATCCCTGAAAGCTCGTCTTTTTCCACTTAAGCGACTTTTGAGTATCCCTTAATTAGAATCCTTGTCTTGAGTAGCAAACCGCGAAATATTAAGGGAAATAACGCCTTTAAAACGGTTTTCTCCGCTTAGTAAATTCACAGCAAAACATCAAATGTTTTTCCAGCTGATGTGACATTCGGCCTTGTAACCGCGCGAAAAACAAAGCCTCGCTTTGGTTTCAATATGACGTCGTACGCGCATGTTTTGCGAAGTCATACACGCCCGCGAGCTAGCCCATCGCGTACGGCGGGCGTACGGCACGGCGGGCACACAACGCGCCCGCGAAACATTCCGCCATGACCATGAAAAATGACGGGCATGGGTTCTATGAGTATGGGGCTGCGCAGCCGGGCCTTCGGCCCGGCGAGTGCTCCGCTAAAAATAACATTCAAATGGTTTAATTTTGTCTATTTTCACGGATTATCTGAAATAGCGTGACGGATTGCGTCACACATTTAAAACCTTTAGGGAGGGTTCATAATTTAGTTTTTCCTTGCAGTTTTTGGAAGTTCCTCCATTATTTGGTGTGTTTTTTTCCTGCCCCCCCCCCCCTTATTCCATATCCCACAACCGTTGGCAAAATACCATGACCCCCTCTCCCTTTTTCCACCACAAACAAGACATTTTTAGTTTTAAAATTAACCAGCAAAAATACTAAACAGTTTATTGATAATGGAAAACTTAAATTTAACAAACTAATAAGCATTAATAAAAGGATACAACTTACATTTACTGCAGTCTTCTGAACCAGCCAAAAATGGCCATTATGATTTGGTTTGAAGAGGCATCATTCCAGTAATATTTATGTGAAAGATACACACAGAATGTGTTCATACAAACAGTGTGTGCTAACACACTAAGGTTGTACAAATTTAGGTTTTTTAATTTTTATAAAATATTATTCATCTTGCAGTGGAGTCCATTGTGGACATTTTTTCTCAAGACCTTCACGTAGACCATTTAAAGCTCGTCGAATTTTCTAAAGATCTGAGAAAAAAAAGCAACCGCCGAAAAGCGGGGAAACAGGGAAGCAAAAAAATATGAAGATTACAATTGGGATGAGTTAGTATTAACTGGGGGGCTGAATTCCCTTTTATGTTTTTGAGCTGGATATTTATCTGAAAAAGAACACTCTCTTCTATGAAAAAAGTAAATGAAAATATTTCGCTGATAACCACTCATCTTCAAGAAATAAGGGGACATGCATTGGCAACTTTGACTGTGAGAGGTGAGCGTCTTTCACAGAGTAACAAACCTGCATCTGACGATGAGGAAAGTAATAAAGATGACATTGTTGTTTTGGGTGAAACATGGTGCACTAACAGTGAAGGAATGTCGAACGATAGTGACAGTGTGGGTGTTAATGAGAGTGATAGTCAAAGAAGATGCAGTACCCGGGGTGCAGTACCAGAAGTTGACGGAGTGCCATGAGTTTTGCATTTTGTTGAGTCTTGTACAAGTTGGCACATTTTAAGGCCGTCTACCTTCACCACCAATTGGAATATAAACTTTAGAACACGGAATCTCTCCTCCGCAGAGGCTTCCACTGGTATGCCACTAATAAAATTTTAAATAAAAATTCAAAATTAATAAGCGCGTGGGGAACGATGGAAAGAGCAAAAGGCGCGGTCTCCCTCCTCTCTTTCCCCGTCCAATCATCCGCTGCACGCTACCTTTTCACCCCTCCCCAGCCTCCTAGTGACACAAAGAGACCAGCAGAGGAGAGAGGAACACGGAATTACAAATAAATGTTTTGAGAAAGCAAGCATCAGTGTGAGTTTATTTATATTCATTGACATGGACTGCTATTTATATGCTCCAGCTATACTAATACTTCATTTACAGATGCTCCTGCTAAATATGAGTAAACTGATGGTGGCGGTTTTTATTGAATCTTTTTGGAGGCCGGCCCCCTTATACCTTCTTTCACATTTGGAGAAATTTTCGATAGCCCCCCCTAGACCCTAACAGGAAAAAAATCATGCCCCCCCCCCCCCTAGATAAATTATGAAACCTCCCTTATAAATCGGAAACAAAACATCGTTAACACCTGAAACTTTTTGTGTGAAAGATTATAACACTGGTATCCACATACGATGTTACAAACAGCTTTGTAGGATGTATACTTTAGATTTTTGAATTTTTATGACGTCATGTGCCTGTTGCTCGGTTCTTGGGTTTAAAAAGCGAAATTATTATTTTAATTCTTTGTACTGCCCGTAAAAAATTGGGCAAGACATAATTACGACAGTAATATTGGTAATAGTACATGGGTTAAGTTTACTATTTGCCATAAACCAGGCTCGTAGCCAGTGGAGAGTTCCAGTGATTTCGGAACCTCCCGTTTCGGTCTAAGTAAGCTTATAAAACCATTTAAAGGCAAGCAGGTTTCCTACATGCACAACTAACAACTGTCTCATGTCTCGCTTTTAGCTCTTTTGGATGAGACAATGTTACCAAAATGTTACAATAACGTTCGCTATATAAATTATTCCTCATCGCCCACTGATTCCTGGCAAAGCGACTGAAGTTTGCCAGCATTTTTTCTTTTGCGTCTAACTGTTACATCTGAGAGGTCAATGCCAAACAAAGTACAAATATCCTTTAACACTGCGACAGAAAAGGCTCTCAGTTTCTTTTGGGACGCCAGTTCACAAAACAGTTGGGTGTTTAGGCGCAAGCTCGTGCACAGCCTCATTCAGCGACAAGTTGTTCAAGACCAGGCGTGCGTTTCTCGAAAGTTCCGAACACTTTTCGGACCCGAAAAACTGTATCACGTGCAGAATGTTTACCTGCTTCGTGTGCGGCCACCTTGCTGTGATGTTCGTCATCCGCAAGGGTTTTCTCTGAGGCAAGGCGTGAGAAGTAGGAACAACTGACGCCGATGTGTCCCAACGTAGCTTTGGACTCTGACTTGCCTATACCACGGTCTGCTTTTCTTACTTTCCCTTTCGAAGCATGTTTAGAGATCCCTGGTGGAACTCGGCATCGATTAGCCCCTCTGCGCCAGGCAACTCCCAGAGAAAAACGTTGGGCTGGGCAAATGGTCGTCGAAATGTCGCGCGAAAATGAAAAGACTGATGCGCGCGCTAAAATACGCCGTACTTTTGAGTTGACATCGCTAATTCCAACACTGTGAGTACTAGTGTGCCTCGAAACGTCTCTTTCACATGACGATACTCAAACGGAAACAACAACTGCTCCTTCATATCGCTTGTCAGGGGCGCAAACGCCTCCATCTAGTTTCTGAAAAGAACAGATAACCTTCATTTACAGCTACTTGAGATTAATGGAATGTTGAACAGCGAGAACTCTGAAGAACACTTGCGTTGATAAATAACCTGATACTATTTACCATTTGACAATGGGTAAAATTAGATTACGGGCTCCACAACTATTGTCTGTTAAATTGGGTTTTATGTTTTTTGTGCGAAAATTATGCACATTTACTATTAAAGCGCCGATCGACTTTTTCTTTATTTTCCTGTAATGTCCCACCAAAAGGTTTTAGCGCAACATTGTTATTTTCGCGAATGACTTGCTCTAGGTGCCCGCAGGCCGAACCTCAGAAGTTTGCCACACACAATTGTGTTTTTATATATTTTTTTTTTCGGGAAAAAACATCCGCAAATTTTGACGATAAAGCTGATTTTACGGTCACTCCCATGAAACAGATTAATTGAAATTATCGTGAGATCTTTTTAACGCAGCATGGACATTAATCGTGCCAAAGTGTTATTAATCATAAGTCATGGAAAAAAATACTCAGAAATAAATTACACGTCATGAAATATTCGCGTCTTTATAAGTCACGCTTATGATTTTCTTTGTTTAAACTTGATGATTTATTACGACAATGTTAGCATAATATTGGTATGATAATACAAGATACATGGTTTGCCGTTTTTATTTGATATATTATAAGTTATTATTTCATATTTTATATGTCAACTTCCACGAGTATCGATCACATGATGAAGTCTTAAACCATGGGTATGGAATGCAAAAATGAAATAAAACACTTTAGTCTGGTCTGTAATAATTGTATTCGGTACAGGGACGAAACGAAACGCGATAACTTTGGTTTTTTACTTCTCAACGAGTTTTCTTTCCTTTTAATTTGCATAGTAACATTTCCTTGTAACTAATACTTGTCAAAATACGTTTTTGGCAATAATGAAATATTACTGTAAAAATTAATAGATAATTAATTAAAAATGAATAAAGTTCCTCTAATACAAATACTTTCTTCAAATGAGGCACCGGTCATTATTTAGAGGGGGTGGAGAGGATTGGTACAAAACAAGACATGTCGTGTTGAAATTTTCCTGACCTTCCTCTTAATGAAGCAGATGAAGCACATTTTTGCTGACCCTCCCCCTTACAAACCCCTTAACAGAACAATCCTTTTATGCGTGCATAACTTGATGTACCCAGTGCCCTTTTCACTGCATAAAAATCATTGATCCTCCCCCTATTTGCACCAGCTCTTCCTTATTCTTAATAATGACCGGTCCCTAAGGGCATATTCATGCCGACAGTTCCTCCTTGACTTGAGGCATTGCAAAGCCTTGCGGCAACGGTGAAACGGTGTTGCGGAATCGATTTGGGAGAAAGCGTTTCCAACCGACTGCTGGTGAACGGACTCTGTTGTTAAACACGATGAACAACATCACAACACACATGCTCAATTCAAGGGCCCGCAGTGACGTCTGAACAGCGTACCATGGCCAAGCGCGAGGGATATCCGAGAGGACGTCTAATTGGATAACGGAGTAAACCTGAACCCCAAGGAACAGTAAATTGAGCGCGGCAGAGATAAAAGAGAGAATTCGAAGCCTTGCGAGCCCTGTATCGCCATAAATGTCTGCTGCCGAGTTGTTGGAAATCTGAAATCCAACTCGAATGAATCCTGCGGTTAGGATCAGACCAAGGAGCAGAAAATACACATGGCAGATTATTAACAGGACGAAGCCCTTGCGGGTAAGGAGGAAAACGAGATCTGTCGCCAGAACCATGAATACGTTGAAAACCATCACTCCAAGCGCTGTGGATAATTTCTGAAAACGCGGAGGAGCGAGATTCATCTTTGTAACCTCCACGAACACAAGAAGCAGGAGACCGAGGGCCGTGAGGACGCACGGGAAGCCAAGTGACCATATGATGTAAGTACTGATCAGCCCCAGGATTCTACGCGAGCTGTAAGGATCGATAAACATAACAGTTGCTCGTGAACAGCCAATAAACAGCAGAGAAAGGAACAAAGTCAGCTTCAGTCCTTTTATACCGTGATTAGTAAAGACATCATGTGCGAGTCCAATGGCAGACGTCGCGGCAATCATTGTGTACAGCACTGCAAACAAGTAGACGTGAATGTCCCAGGCTTTTCCCCATGTTTGAAATGCGCTTGGCCAGTCGGGTCCAGGCTCCGGATTTGTTTCCACGGTATTTTCAGGCTCAGCTGACATGGTACTTATGTCGCGCTGAATTCTGGGAGATCTTTCAGGACTCGAAACAGAACAGTGACGGAGACTGCTTGCTTGGACATTTTGAACCGTCAACAAAGGATCCTCTTGATTTTGCTGTTTAACAGAAAGAGGTGCATAAATCTCTTTGTCTTCTTTCCTCGTCATCAAATATTTCCCTCTCAACGGATTATGTTTCCGCGATGCTTGAAACTTTTTTTGCGCTTTGTTGTTCTTTTGGAAGCTCCCAGGAATTCCACTTGTCGCTGTACGCTCATTGCAAATTAGGACAAACAGAATTAGCAATATACGCCTCTTCTTCTTTTCTAACATACTGGTCGGAAACGTCGAATGTGACTCACAAGTCCATTGTGATAATTTTAATTTACAAGTTCAGTCGAACAAGCCGACCAAGTGTGTTAACTGCAAAACAAAACAAAGCAAAACTATAAACTATAAATAATGGTGAATTATAATGGTGAATTATGAGCTCGGAAAGAAAATGACAATATAAAAGGGTCAATGATAACTCATGGAGAACTAAAGCATTTTATTAGGTTCAAATTTTTTAGGTAAAAAAAAATCATACATGAACTTTATTTCCACACGAATTGTAGGGTAGCCAGAAGGCTAATATCGCCGTGTCACAATTCATAATTCACCGCTGACAATTCACCATCTTACATAGCCTGTGACAGCCGCTTCCTTCTGAGGGGAGGAAGCGGCTGTCACAGGCTACATCTTACATCACTATTTATTGCTTCGTCAGTGCTGAATCCACCACTGAGTACACGAGATGTCCGTCATACTTGAACAAAGTGAATGCCTCAACTCTCCGCAACTTCTCGTTGGTTCAATGCTGACTCGTCCTCAGTCGTCTCTCTTGGCAAGACGCGGGAGACGTGCGTTTAGGATAGACGCGGAACGAGAGAAGCACGACCGAAGGGGGTCACCTCTCGCGCTTCCCTCGCGGGTCGCGCATCCCTCGTTCATATTAATAGGAGAAAGAGATACGACTGGGGAAGGTCATAGATGGGACGATTTGGACTGGAACAGACAGTATGTGATTTTACCGTTTTCAACAGTCTCCGTTTTCACCTGTCCACACAAGAGGCATGTGACGCTTTTTACGTCATCCTTTTCAAAAGTCTCCGTTTTTACCTGTCCACATTAGAAACGAAGCGTTTTCAAAACGATGCGTTTTCAAAAGTCTCCACTTTTGAAACCGTTTTCGAAAGTCTTCCGTGTTTTCATCAGCGTTTTCGGGCGTTTTAGTGCCGACGATAGGCGAAAACGCAGCAAAACGTATGCGTTTTCAAACGAAAACGCATTAGTGTGGTCGGGGCCTTATCCAAGCGTTTTTGGAAACCCATGTTGAATAGAACGTGAACTATGTTTTCGTCAAACGACGATATATCTTTTTCTAATCTCAATACGTACCGAGACTTTGAGCTTTACTGTAAGCCAGTTTCCTCCAAATCTACTCAACAGAAATTGCCATTGCGCGCAGTCGACTGCTGAATTTTAGCTTCCAAATATTAGGCTTGAGTATTTGCCTCCGTTGTTGAAAGAACAAAGGGTCGATGGCACACAGTATTATTTGATAGTTTGATACAACCTTTGCTAAATTAATAATAGGAAAAGATTGGAAACTCCCAGCAAAAACTATAAGCAAAGGAAAAACAAGATGCTTATAGTACGTAAATTTGTGAATTTCAAGGTATTAGGGTTTGTTCGATTCGTGAAAAGAATACCGATTTGTTTCCGTTATTTTTAAGTATGATAAAATTCAACATATGTGCAAACGGCCTTATATACCTAGTTTCATACTTGTAGCCTCCACAAAGCACAGCGAATATTGGTCGTTAAATACTTTTGCTACTTCATGCCTTTCATCTGACAAATGCTTTGAAAACCCCCAGTCGTATTCCGTAAATTATTTAAACTTGGATTTACTTGCCACTTGGGAATCACGGATCATCGACAAAAACATTTATGTTCAAACCAAAAAACATTTACATGCTTAATTTGCAATTTGTTAGGATAAAACTATACATTGTAAGTTAATACTTTCTAGTTTTTCGATTTTGGTTGGTGGAATCGGATCTCCACTCGTCGTACGAATGTATAAATTTCCTCAGCTGCACATTGTCGATGATCCGTGATTCCCAAATAGTCAGGTGGCTTAATGATATGATCGTGACAAGAGTGATAAAAGCATGAAATTTGGCACACAATTTGCTTATGCTTCATCAAATAATATTAGAAGGGGTGCCCAAGTCAATCTGCTCAGGTGTCCGTTTTAAGGGGATATTTAGTTTTGACAGAAATCAAGATTTGGGTTGCCTGTGGTGTAAATATGTTTTGTCGGCTAAAAGCCTAGAAATGCTTACCAAATAAGCATTTTAGCAGTTATCTATGTATTTTGTGGTTTTGTAATTCATTTTTGTGAATTTTGGAAAAAGATGACCCTTTAAGTAGCAGAATTTTAAAAACAGACACATAGGCTCGGACCCATGCCACTCTCGGTCATCCAAGATGGTGACCTGTGTGTCAATCTGTTGAGTCTGTAAGTATCTGAAGAAAATGTGATAATTCTTTGCAAAAAACTTGAATATGGTGAAATTATGTGTAGAACATAAAAATTAATATATTTTATCTATTAGAATGATTTTAAGCCCGGTTTGAGTGGCTTATCTTAGAATTATTGTCATCTTTTCGATGCTTCTGTTTGAGTTCTCTGAGTTCATCAGTAAAACATCTGTAAGTACCCTGCACCAGAAATCTTCCAAGGAACTTTCTGTCTCACTTCATTTTAAGTCTTTGCACATGTTGTTTCATTCTTTTTTTATTTTTACCGTAGTGACTTGGAAAATATTCCTCTGACACAGGTATATAATATCTTATTAGATGTTTGTTTCGGTTTGAGTGGCTTCAGTATCTTAGAATTATTGTCGTCTTCAGTTTCGATGCTTCTGTTTGAGTTCTCTGAGTTCATCATTGCTGGTCTGACAGTAAAAAAAAAACGGTAAGTATCACGCACCAGAAATCTTCCAAGGAACTTTCTGTCTCGCTTCATTTTAAGTCTTTGCACATGTTGTTTCATTCTTTTTTATTATTTTTACCGTAGTGACTTGGAAAATATTCCTCCGACACAGGTATATAATATCTTATTAGATGTTTCGGTGTGTAGGTAAAGTCGCACTCGGGCCATGATGGCCCACACGGCCGGAACTTAACTAGGAATATTGCTACTCCCCCCTAGATGGGATGCTAGTCCATCGCGGGGTTACCCCCAGCATTTTGTCGCCGGTACCCATTCATACACCTGGGTGGAGAGAGACAGTGTGGATTAAAGTTTCTTGTCTAAGGAAACAACACGACGGCAGAGACCAGGCTCGAACCACCGACCTTCAGGTTGAAAGTCCGACGCGCTAACCACTAGACCACCGTACCGCCCACTTCAGTGTTTAGTATTGATGTATATTTTTACGAGTTGTGCTGTATTTTGCAAACAAGTAAAAATATACAGGGATACTACACACCGAAACATCTAATAAGTGATTTATTATGCAACATAAACTGTTATAACGAGTTTAACAAAGAAAATCTATCAGGTTGAGTATCAGGTTGAGTGCGCACGCAGAAGCAAACCGGTTTTCTACCGTACAAATAACTGTACGAATATCACGGCACATTTATACTCGTTTCGTGCATTATTCGTGCGATGTTCAGTACAGTTCGACAATAAAACATAATGTTAGTGATAGATTATCGGTTAAAAACAATGTACTGACAATTAAGATAAACCCGAAAGTTTTAATTCGATAGAACAAAACTGCAAATAGATCATAAGGAAGTAAGCACTACATAATCGCTTTTACTCAAGGTAAAAGTGGAGCTACAGCTTGCTATTTAAACAATATGAATTTCAGGACGCACTTCTGCTACATGCTTAGAGGACAGTATACCAGGGAGGAATTTCGACGTCATCAGAACAAGCAATGCAGCATGTTCCTTCCCCCACAGAGTTCTCATGGGTCAAAGGAGAGGGCAACCATGTGGCAACCGGTTTGGATGACTATCCCCAAAGTGTCGGCTGTGTGCAGAGAGCTGATCAAGTGCACTTGCAAAGAGCGCTGTTCGCGCTGCAAGTGACCTAAAGAAAAGTTGAAGTGCATGCCATTGTGTAAATGTGGCTGCCCAGACAGCAAAAAATCTAATCTTAGAACAAGGTCGCCTTTGCGCATACCAAAATATTGATCCCTCAGACGAGACATTTGCTCCAGGCGTGAGCGCTATTGTTTTGCTTTTGGATTTCTATTGTTTTAGCTTTTGTTTTAGTTTTAAGAACAGTATGCATAACTAATGTATGGGGTTAAACCGAAGTTTTTCCGATATTAATACTATCTTACTTGTTTATTGTGTAACCTTGAAGCGCGGGGTTTCCTTGATAAAGCCGTGATTTTCGCTTTTCTTCTGATTTCCCTTGTTCTCACCACTAGGCCATGCACCGACAGACAAGCAAGCAAACGTAAACACAATGCCGACCAAAGGAAGCCAAAATGCACTCAGTCGAAGCGTTGTGCGGCTGAAAAGTGCAAAATGACGGAGGTTTTTTCGCTCGAACCAAAGCAAATTTCTCACCAAAATGTTTACTAGATTCCAGTTTTTCCAAAACGGAGTGTAGATGTTGACACTGCGCCTGTTAAAATGAGTTAGAACAGGATAGAACGCTTAAAGCGATGACCGCGTGGTCGAACTCCATACAAGTCTTTATACGAAATTGTTCACTTCGAGGTCAAAATGATGGTACTTTTTTTGAAGTTATTAAAATATTTTAACGTTTCAAGATAGAATAATAACTATAGTACTGGAATCCAAGTGTAGATTTCAGAAAAGTAACTTGATTTTCCTTTCAAAAAATGATCTTTTTGCTATGATTTTAGGGTCAAATTGGAAGCCTGGTGACGAGTGAAAATACTATTTAGGCAAATGTCACCCAATTTTTTGCCATGGCGAGCGTTTCTGTCGGTTTTTACAGCAGAGAAAGTCCACAAACATACAGTATATTGACTAAGGGAAAGGCACATTTGGAAAGGTTTTGGGAATGTACATAAGCATTCACAGATTTGATGTTCGGGAAGACGCGGTCAATTTGCATGCAATTTTCCCTACTTATCTGCTACAGTTTTTATGACCGAGCGGAGACTGGGCACTAGTTCTGTAATAAGGCTTTGCTGACGCTATTTGTAATCCAATTTTCATTACAATAGCGTAGTACATATACAAGTGATTAAAACAAGATAAAAAAATGCAAATTTATTTTTAAATAGTAGGAAAATAATTAAATGTGTTGACAATTGCACCACAGGCAACCCAAATCTTGATTTCTGTCAAAACTAAATATCACCTTAAAACGGGCTCCTGAGCAGATTGACTTGGGCACCCCTTCTAATATCATTTGGTAGGGCATAAGCAATTTATGTGCCAAATTTCATGCTTTTATCACTCTTGTCACGATCAAGCCTAAATTCTGCGTTAAGCCACCTGACTAAAAGGTGCTGTTACACTAGGCAATATTTCGTGCAACTTGTCTCGCAACAATTAAAAACCGTGTGTTGCGATGCTGCGAGACAAGTTGCCTGGAGGGTGTTACACTGGGCAATGTTTCTTGCAATTTGTCTTGCTCGACGGTGACGAACAGCGGAGAGGACTGTTACGATTACTGAAAGGAGCAATTTCATTGGCTGAAGTCACAAAACGTTGCGACACAAGTTGCAGGAAACATGTTACACTACGCAACGCTTGAAAAATTCGTTGCGGCGTGGCGAGAATCGTTGCGAAAAGTAGAACCGACTTCTACTTCTCGCAACGATTGCGGCAACAAAAAAATCGCGAGAAATGTTTGTTGCGGGGTATGTTACACTGGGCAAATTTTCATGCAACTTGTGTCGCAACAAAATTGCGACACAAGTTGCACGAAACATTGCCTAGTGTAACACCGCCTCAAGTGGCAAATGAATCTCAGAACGCAGCAAGTTTGAATAATTTACAGAACACAAGGGGTTTTCAAAGCGGTGGTGTAGCAGCTATCAGAAACCTATATTTTGACTGGCCTTGTAAAACACAGCTGTTCAAAGCATTAATAGAATGAAAGACGTGAAGTAACAAACTTAACGACCCATATTCGCCGTGCTTCATCTAGGCTACGTACACGCATAAAACACGGAAGGAAGTGTAGCGCGAAAATTTGGCTAAATCAACTGAGTTTGGCAGCATTGCATTGTGGGATCGAAATGCGGACAAATATTTCAAAATGTCTGCCACGGAAACACCAGTTTTTGCGATTCCTGTACATGTTGTGGATAACTGTCGAGTTGTACCCAAGAACAGTGCTTCGTAGCACCTGCTTTTTTCGTAGCTACCTGCATAGTTCTTGAATGTTTGTACGCATTTCAATCCCATGATGCTGCGCGCCAATTCTATTTTTAGAATCTGGGCGGAACGCTATTCAAAACCCGACACTTTTTTAATAGCGGTTTGACAAAAAAATGAGACAACAATTTTTGACGACGTGACAATTTGACAAAATTTTAACGATTGGAACTAATGGCTATTGTAAATTATAATTCAACACATTGATACACTGCCCAAATATGGTCAAAAAGTTATCGATATACGCTATGTCTACATGACGTATATCCAACGATGAATGTAATTTCGCATTTTGAGAAGAGAATGCAAAAATGACGGACCGGATTCGATATTTTTTCTTCAAACTGTGCTTTGTTATAAATGTGTTGAATTATAAAACTATTATAGCGCTAAAGCGCGCGTGATATCGCCAAATTCTAGCCTAAGAATTTGGCCGCCAAATTGGTCGCCAAATTCTAGACGACTCACGCACGCTTTCGCGCTATAATAGTTAATTGTCCGTATTATTTAACCTGCACGAGATCGATTCAGTCTTCACCGCGAGAAAAGCTGTTTCTCGTCGGCCGACTCATATTAGGAGGCTACTGTCCGTATGAAACGGGTTAAAGGGAAATATCGTATTTTCATGATTATGGCCAGGAGCTTGAGCTTAATTATCTTGAAATATCAAGAAAATTCGCCAAAAGTGATGAACGCAAAGAAATATGACCTAAAGACTCAAAATAACGGCTAGAAAATCTCAACATTTCACCAGAATAGCTGTTTTCATTACTTGACCGCCTGTCAAGAAATCAAATTTGAACAATCGTAATCAGTTTGAATCCTTGTAACCTTTCACTTTTTTTCTCCAATTTACTGCTTCTGTTTTGCTTTATGGAGTCTTTTTATCTCAATGTTGTATATTTGGTGGCATTTGGCGATGTAACATGGAAATTAAGTAAGCAAAATTTCGTTATTTTGGCGAAACAGTGCCGGTTCCCTTTAATTGTAGAGAAAATGTTTGGATCGAGGAAATGTCAATACGTAATAACGAGTCAATTGTGGGGAGATGTCTGTAGCTTTCTTTAAAACTATCAAATGTAGATGGACATCAAAATAGTCTGCCATCAACCTGAGGTCCTCATGCGTGGTTATCCGACTGTTTGGTGGCGTTTCATCAAAATTCGACCAGTGTGCCCCCTTAATGTATTTAGTAAATCGCACTTTAAAAATTGAAATGATCATTAATAAATGAAAAATAACAAACTTACCTTGCGTCAAAGCTGAATTATAACCGTTTTAAAAACACCTAAACTTGTGCGTCGGTTGGCTGCTAGCCGCTTTGCGATTTTTAAGTAATGGATTAATTTCATTTCTCAGAACTGATAGCGGGTATAAATAGGCATTTCCTACAAAATATTTTATTGCGCCATTTAATTTTTCAAATTAATCCGGCCTTATTTTTTTTTATTCGACAATATTAATGAATCGTTTCAACACTTGCAGCGGTGCACGTACAACAGTGAAAAAAGTACACAAACGACGTTGGAACATAATCTTTGGTTAATTCTGGGAACACTACGTTAAAAATTTATCATTATTCGAATTTACAAAGGGTCTTTGTTTGTTTATTTTGCTTTGGTGACAAAGCAGTTAATTAACAAGTCATTTTTTCATGGCAAAACACGATGTTCATCATATATTTTGTATTTTCTTACTAAGTAAGATCCCAGCTACAAATTTATTGCAAGATAAATTTATAAATTTAACCAGGAAATTAAATATTAGAAGGTTTAGCTTTCGTGCGAGCTTCAGCAAGCTTGAGAACTGAAGAAGAAAAAACGAATCGTACTTCCTTTTACGTAATAAAAGTGAACCGTTTGTGTAAAGAATTTCAAAAGAATCCCATATGTTGTGAATTTCAAATTGCTTTAAGCAATAGACCACATATGTCTATGCTTTATCGGCTTAATAAACCACGCGCGGAGTTCGAAGAACACAAAAAACGATTTCCAAGCTTTATGAGCGTTATTGCAACATCCTAAGTGGTTTATTGCACCGATAACCTACAGAAATGTGTGGTATAGTGCTTTTATATAATAACCACGCACATTTTTCATGCGATTTACTGGTATAATACTTTTAAAATAGCTGTGGACCAATCAGACCGCGCACACTATATTCACTGTTATTTTAATATTCTAAATAGACAAGATGAACAATTTCCATAAACGATTAACTCACAACAAGGCTGAAAAGATATTATTTGTCTGTTTTTACAAAAAAAGGTTAATAAAACTGATCAATTTTATCAGAGAAAACTGACACTGTAAAATACGATAATACGGTGAAATAATTCCAGCGATGTTTCAGATATTATATTTCGCCAAATGTTCAAATTGACAAATTTAGCTCCCAAAACGTGTTAACCTATTGAACAGAATTTACTATTTATCCGCTTTATTGAAACTTTGGTCTTAGTGTGCACGACATTTTGCGTGCCTTAACTTAGAAGAAACACAGAAAAACTAAAACGGAGAAGGAAACTGGTGATGCATTGCGCGTCCGTATAAGTTGGCCAAATGAATAAGACGTTGTTTTCTCTTAAACGAGCACGGCAATCTAGTTTATTTTATTGCTTAATTTTACTTTTGAACCCTTTAAGCCCTAACATCAAAATTTACATTCTCATTTCTAGTCCTATACATTTCCTATAGAAGTAGTGGGGAGAAATTAATTCTCGTGGCCTTTTTGATACACACTTACGACATAAGCATGAAAGCGAGGCTAAGGGCCACATCGCCATTAAAATGGCAGAAGCGCAGCCTATAACTACGATAAAAACTCTCTCAAATGCTGTGCCGCTGCGTTTTGTTATAATCGTTCCGATAATAGGAAAGACTTGACGTTTAATGTACTTCCGAAGGATCCTTACCGAAAGTTAGTTTCTCCACCGTCGCACTTTTCAATTGACTTTCATTTACTATAACTGCTCCAGGAATATCTTCTGGGGTTCATTTTTAATCTCTAAATCACAAATCGCTCTTGTTTCCGCCGCCATATTTACTTTTTTTAAGTTTGAGGTAAGTTTGCTGGCCCTTAGGTCTCGCTTTCATGCTTACGTCGTAAGTGTGTATTGATAAGGCATTAATATGACAAAGAGAAATTTGTTGCTGATCACTCTTGGGGCTTAAGGTAGCTGAACACAGTTTGCACGCGCTCTTCAATTTCAGCTGCTTACGTGAGTCAGCACGTGCAGAGTTTTCAGAAAAACAAACGTGGCGCCTATTCAGCGATCATTTTATTTTGCTCAGCGTGGATCGCGAAAGTGTTGTTTTTCGTCTTAAAATCAAACAATTTGTTGTTCGTAAAAATGTTTGTTGAATCAATAGATAATTTATAGAACCATTGAAGAAATACACTGCCTTTTTGGTCGTTTTTGTCTTTGGATTGAGAACCTAGTCAGATGCAACGCATGTGCAGTTGACCAAAAAATTGTGACCGGATATTTTAGCGACTTCTCGGAAATGTGCTCGTTAGAATTTCACAAAATTTGGCACAATAATAGTTCCGAATATGCTGAACTCACCTGCCATCAGAAATTTGAAATCTAACAGAGGAGATTTTTACAAAACGCAAACATATTAAACCACAAATTACGGAAGATCCCTCTGTTAAAATTACACGAGACCAGTGTTAACATGCGAATATTTTTACGAGTTTACTGGAGACAAATGATGGTCAAAATCTAACGACTAGATTTTCTGAAAATAAACGAAACTAAATATTGCAGGCTGATTTTCAATCCACCGTGTTGCCATGGTAACACCATAAAAGCTCAACAAAAATATCAAAATATATAGCTTGTTGCTTAATCGTATGCCTCGCCAATTTTGGGCGCTCAGACGTTAGTAGTTTTAAAATGACAATGAATGACTCATAGGTACAATGAAACTGTGTTCAGCCACCTTAAAGGGTTAATCATTCTATTTTACTTAAGAGATTTAAAAAATAATTTTTCGACAGGAAACGGGTTATTGCTAAAATCGCGTATACCCTCCATTACTCATGGGCATAAAATTATGGCTTCGGGTAACAGTCCATCACACCTCTTTCGCGAGCATGGTAGCTTATGTGTTTTGTTGAATTTTTTGCAACAATGCTTTAAAAAAATATCTTTCGTCAATTTTTATTTCTGAGGAATCACCTTAAAGGGATGAACGTAAAGAAATATGAAATAAAAAGACAAAATAATACCTAAAAAACCTCAAAATTCCACCAGAATGGAAAATTTGATTTCTTGACCGTCTGTCTGTACTTTTTCCCCAAACTACTGCTTCTGTTTTTTTCTCTATAGAATGTATTTATCCAGTTACAGCTATTTCAATGGACCAGTTTCGAATTCGCTATGGTCGCATATGAAAGCATTGAAGGGGCGTTTTTACAGGGTTGGACTCGACCTGATGTGAAATATTCACAAATTCAGGCGAGAAGATGACCTGTTCAGAGCTCTGTCTTTTGTTTAATTTTCAAATTTCACGCACCTTCTGCCGGTATTTGTGAATATTTTACATCAGGTCGAGTCTAACTCTGTATCAATGTGTCATTGGTGTTTGAATTCAGCGGTAATTTTAAATACGAAAATGGCTTATTAACGTTGTCGGATGAAAGCTTAAAGCCAAGACCGCAAGGCAGTATGGGTTAGGTTTAACAGCCGTTGCATAAAAATCCCATACAACCTTGCGGTCTTGGCTTTTCGCCTTTTTCATCCGACAACGTTAATAGGCCATTTGCACGATGACGTCATTTGACTACTACTACCAGAATCCTTCAGTGTTTTGTTTTGTAGTGCAAATTAGAGCTATTGTTATCTTAACCGCACTGGGATTACAAAATTTAAATAAGAAAGGAAAAAAGAAATGAATTCTGGTAGTTGTAGTCAAATGACGCCATCGTGCAAATGGCCTATTGAAATAGCTGTATATATTTGGTGGCATTTGGCGATATAACATGGAAATTAAGCAAACACAATTTCGTTTTATCGGCAGGACAGTGTTTCTTTAAGGTGATGTTACATGAGACGATTCGCAACGACGATTTTTAGTGCAACATGGGTGTGAGGACGATTTTCTTCGCAATTTTTGCGTTGCGAAGTTTTTAAATCAGCTTGGAAAACTGCACTTGAACGCAAAAATACGAATTTTACTCAAGCTGTTTTGTGTAACATACCTGTCTTTAATTTGTTGTGCTAAAAATCGTTGTTGCGAATCGTCCCGTGTAACATTCTCTATTTTCGAATTGCCTACACTTTGTTTGCCCCCCAAATTTTGCATAAACTATTGTTTTGAAATGCTCTTGGGAATATGCAGTCCTCCCAAGAGCATTTGAAAACAACAGCTTATGCAAAATTTTTGGGGAAAACAAAGTGTATTATGGGCAATTCTCTATTTTCGAATTGCATATAATACGCTTTGTTTTTCTCCTTCGCTCTCTCCCTTTTCCTCCCTAAATGCGATTTTCAGGATGATTTGAATTGAAAACCCTTGTAGTTGTTGTGAAAATACTACAATTTCATCAACCATGTTTTCAAACGAGATTCTGCGCGACACGTATTTCTAGAATTACAATATCTCAGTACTTGCAGTACAGTAAAAACAAACGAAAACACTCCAATCCATACAACAAATAAACAGGCAAATAAAGGCGAGAGATGCTCATTTGATACACAAAGGGAAAACGTTATCTCCTCTAGGAATAAATAGACGTGACGAAACTCATTGACATACGACACCTAGTCTCCTGCACCAATAATAATCTATTGTTTTTATTTTCATAATTTCAAACTCTTATTTGTAACGAACTTTTAGTTTTAACTTAATTTTTCATTTTTCTGTTAGCCCCTGAAGAAGGTTTGTTTTCAATCCGAAATATTGGGCAAATTCGTTTAAATATAAATTTTGTTTTATTCTTTTATTTACTCCTTCGTCGCCTTGCCGTAAGGATCAGTTTGCCGTTTTCTGATTTTAAACAAATAAACATTCCACGTTAGGTCAAAGTTTGCTCGTCAGATATTGTTTTTGCCACTCGAACATAACATTAACTCCCTCGTCCCCAGGCGTCTCGCGCTACACCGGCGCCTGGAGACGAGCCAGTAAGATTTATATCTTATCCCCCCCAACCCCTCGCCACCGTGTAAGTCCTAGAATATTCGGGTATTTCTTGGTGTTACGGAAGCCATTGTTGGTTAGCTTTTGTGTTGTGGTGTGGGTATTGTTCAGCGTCTTTTGAATCCTTTGTTTTACGTCATTTGGTGATCACACCATCCGCAACACCAAGAAACTACCGAATATTCTCTATGTCACAATTGAATAACCGATGGCGGCGAACCGTATGCATTCATTGCGGACCTATTTTATGTTTCCTTGGTAGCCAGGTTATAGAGCGGAAGCACGAGAGGTTACTAAGCAAGATGGTGGCCGAAATTCATTATTTCTTGGTTTGCGTTCGAAAACACAACCTTCCCTTGCTTACAAAGGGCCTACTGACTGAACAAACGTCGCGCAAGTAGAAATGAACTCATCTAAAGCTCTCATCAGTGCGTTAAAGCACCTAGGATCAAGTATAACTACGAAATTCGCCTCATTTATCCAGCCACGTCACCACAGCTGAACCAAGCCGACCCTTTGATCGCGTGATCCGTTGCAGCGAAGTGATCTTATGGCTAAAAAGTTCGGTTTCCAGCAGTTGAGAGGAGTCTTTAGGACTCTTGGCTATATATTGTTCATGTACATTTTCTCCATTAGTTTGACATTTTACAACAGATGGCTTTTACAGGTTTGTTGTAACACAGTAGCAAATATACATGTACGTGTACCGGTCAGTGTAAAACGCAGACTGCAGACCGGGGGTAAAATGCAGACGGACAGTAAAATGCAGACTGCAGACTGCAGACCAGGGGTAAAATGCAGACTGAGGGTAAAATAAAATATTAACCCTAACCCTAACCCTACCCTCAGTCTGCATTTTACCCTCAGTCTGCATTTTACCCCCGGTCTGCAGTCTGCGTTTTACACTGACCGGTACACGTACACTGAACTCTGTCTGTAAAGCCGGACACCTTCGGGACCAGCTCTACACTGTAGCGGACTGTCTTAGAGAGGTGTCCGTCTTATAAAGAGCTTAGTTACAAACAAACAAGTGAAATTCGGCCAGAACCAGTCAATGATAAATAAATTTTATTGTTGTCAGTCTTAGACAGGTATCTACTGCAGTGTTCTCACCAGGATTTTGCCTTGGGGAGTCGCAGGGCCCTCTCTGCTGAAAAATAGGGGCCCTGTAAGAATATTAGAGGGACAAAGTCACTCCAAAAGGTCTGTTACATGAAGTACCCACCTGATCCAATATGGCAGACAAGATGTTTATGATTAATTTGATAGCGATGCTTACGCAAACCTTCACCATGTACGTGTGACCAACGAGGGTAAAGGCAATAAAATTAAAGGCTTTAAATTTTTTGATAAATGTTTTTATTCATTTGAACAAGCAAAATGCTGTGGTGTTCGATTGACCATTAAACTACTCATAAACATTCAAAAGTCTGTTTGACTTGAAGCTTGCTCCTGCACCCTAACGGGCACATCTTCTTGGCTTTTGGTGCGCCATCTCAATTTTTTTTTGCGGAAATCCCGCAAGGCCGCAGTCTGGTGAGAACACTGCTACTGCACCTTACTTGAGTGGCCGTCTTAAGAAAGTTTACTGTAATCTTATTAATTTTTTAAATTAAAATTAAGTGTAGGAAAAAAATCCTCATAACATTTTTTGAAATATTTAAACAGAAATATATCTTATTGACCAAGGGCGAGGGCCGTCCTGGGAGAATAACGGCCCAAGGTCTTGCCAGTACAGACCTTGTGGTGCTCAGTCCATACAAAAAAGACAGGCGGCCGATATTCTCCCAGTATGGTCCTGAGCAAGCTTGGTTAATAAGAGATGTATTACACGACTTATTGCACAACTGAAGGATTCACAGGATCATTCGGGACAATACCGGCAATAGAGCATTCTGATTGGCCCTCTGACTGTCTTAGTCGTGTATTAAAACAAGGTAATGATAAATGCTGGAAATGAATTTGTGATTATTACAGTTGTGCAACTCATTGAAAGCAGACATGATCCCTGGCAGCAGTAAGGCAGACATCTCTCTAAGGCAGACATCAATGTTGGGCTGATCCCAGCCAAACTTCACTTACTGTATTTGTCTGTAACTAAACTCCCCATAAAGGCAGACACTTCCCTGAGGCAGACAACTAGAGCTGCTCCTGATGGTACATGTATCTGGCTTAGAGAGATTTCACTTTAATATTTACATGTGTTGCCAAATTATTCACTAAATTACTCAGTTTATTTACATTCTAATGAAGTTATAATTACCATGAGTCAAAAGTGTATTTGTTGAGGGATGGACTATAGACTGTTGGATATGTCCATTGTTTGTATGTGTTTATCAGTGGACCAGTACAAGTTTTTGGCCATACAATATGCATATTTGAATTGAAGGGGTGCCTGGAAAAAAGCCCTAAGTGACTTCTGATAAACTGCTAAATTCTCATTCCAAATTGCCTTGTATTCTCTTGTGAAACACGGAGAATTTGATGTTACATCACAAGTCATTTAGGGCCTTATTCCACGCACCTCTTCAATTAACTTTTGACACTTAAAGGTGTATAGAATAAAGACATTGAGACCCTTGTTGGAAAATCTGAGCAGAGCTTTCGAAGAGGAGTCCAAGACTCACTACTAGAAACGTTTTGACAAAGACAGTACATTAAAAGTTTCACTGAACACTCTAAGGTTAGCTCAAACTCTGATCTGGTCACCTATCGCAAGTTCTTTAGCAAGAAGCTTTATAATCAATGAGATTCAGAGAATAATTTAATAACTTAATATTCCGGTGACTACAATTTTTGTTCCAAGACTAACCTGCATGTATTAACCTTGCCTTCAGCTTGGTCCATAAACTTGCAAAGAAAGAACTAGACCAATATTTTCTCACTTTGTCCTTTGTGCTAGTTCAATAACATAATTATGAATATCTTCGTATAATTATTTTTTTTTGTGCTCTTTGTTACAGAGATTTCATTTCCCCTTGAGTGTTTCTGTGGTGCATTATGCCCTTGTGTTTGTCATTGCTGCTGTTTTGAGATTGCTCTGGGAGATTAAGACTGGAAAACAACGAATAATTTTGCCCTGGTCTGTGTACATGAAAAGAGTTCTACCAACAGGTGAGAGTTGGGAAAAAATTCTTATCCCTATATATAACTCTCAAGAATCAAAAATTAAAAAAAATCAAAATTCAATAATAATAACCGATTGTGTTGTTCCAGAAAATATATCCATACCCCTCTCATGGAAGATTTTTCGTTTTTGTTTTGAAAGTCAAGCTTCACACTTTCCTTTTAAAAATATATTGTCTGTATGGTCCCAAGGGCACTCATTTATTTTTAAGTTTAACTGAAGACCAGTGATGCAGCTAATTCATGAATCGTCACAGTACAGATATAAATTATGTTGAATGCTATTTTCCTTTTTAGCAATGGCCTGTGCTTTGGATATTGGGTGTTCCAACTGGAGTCTTATGTTCATAACAGTGTCATTGTAAGTGTTGTCTATGTTCAGTTAATTTTTTACATTGTATTTCAGGTAATTTTTGTTTTTCCTTTGTTTCAAATTCATTAGCATATATTACCATACCCCAAAACAACGGAAAAATAAAAACTACCTGAGATAAAAAATTAACTACAACATACCGGTATAGACTGTACAAATGTATATTGTAGGGAGAGAATGGAGTGGAGAGAGAGAGAGAGAGTTAAGTGTTAGTTTGGTCTTTGAAGAATTTAGATTCAAAGCATGTATTCTGGTTTACAATATTTGCTAGGGGACAAACTTGTTTTGTTCGAATGAAAAGGAGACAGCAGCCAAGGTTTTAGCGAGGAACATGATTGAAAGGAGCCATTGGCCGTTTTTATACTAGAGACTCATTATCCGTCTGGACGAACTTGGGCAAACATTTGTAGTTCGTCTGGTTATGCGTCTCTAGTATAAAGACGGGCACAAGACGCATTATCCGTCTAGACGAACTATCTTTCGAAGTGCGTCGTTCAAGACGCATTTCGAAAGATAATTCATCCAGACGGATAATGCGTCTTGTGCCCGTCTTTATACTAGAGACACACAACCAGACAAACTACAAATGTTTGCTCAAGTTCGTCCAGATGGATAATGCGTCTCTACAGTTGTAGTTGTTCATCCCGTCTTTACACTAGACGCATAACATGATAGACCCATTATTCGTCTGGAAGGATAATGCGTCTCTAGTATAAAAACGGCCATTATTTAAGAAAACCTCTGTTAACATATGTTATTTTGTTGTACACATGTGTAGGTATACAATGACAAAATCTACATGCATTGTTTTCATCCTGATGTTTGCGCTTGTGTTTGGTTTGGAGCAATGGGTAGGTACAGCGGGAAACTTCTACCAACATTATACCATGACAGTCTGATTACTTGTTTGTACAATATTATCCATCTCCTCAAATGACTTCTGTCAAAGGTTACTCACAAAGCCACAAACTGAGGTTAAAATTTTTGCTTCTAAATTTAGACTCAATTTTGAAAAATCAAGGAAAAAAACTTAACAAAACAAAACAAAAGCCTTTATCTGTGAGTACACTTACTATAATTATTTTATAATATTGTTGTAAAAATAAGTTTTCAACATTATTTATAATTGCGTTCAAAGAATGCAATCCTAATTTTGTGTTGGTTGTCCTGTGTTTTTTTTTGCTGGCCGGTCTTCCAAACAGCCGCCCCTATTGTTTTTTTTTCAGGGGCTCATTTCGGCCGGAAATTCCTTCGAACACGTCTCCATAATCTGTGATTACTGCTAGTATATAGTATCAGAATAAAATATATCTTCATTGTTCAGTCCTGCACCCCTAGATAAACTGTATCCAGTTTTCTTACTTGTGCCTCTTCTTGATTGACAGAACTTTTCTCTTGTTGCCGTCATTCTGTTAATAGCCAGTGGCTTGTTCCTCTTCACTTTTGAGTCCACAGAATTTAATGCTGAAGGCTTTGTCTTAGTAAGTTCACAATATGAAATTTGTGCATTTAATTTGACACTGACAATAGTTTATTGTAAACTTTGTTTTTATGCAGTTCAATCAATACAATTTTACCTACATGTACTTTAGATACTGTGTAATTAAACCACAAAGAGCATGACTGTGCAAATATGAGGCCTTCCAAGTGGGGTAGCTGTGTCGCTATGTTGTACCGCTTCCAAGTACCGATGTCGCCTAAGCAACGGTTGCAAATGTCGCTGTCGTTTTTCTTAGTGAACCCAAATGTCGCTGTTGCTTCAAGGTTCCTCTCTGGGGGAAAAAGGGAACAAATATCTCGTAGACTAGCTTCTTGGGAAAGCAATTCTAAAGGCTTCTTTATATATTTTGCGACTAGCGGGAGTCGTGTTTGGCCCGGTCACTTTTATAATACTGCAACAAATGGACCGCCGTGTGTTGTGTTGATATACAGTGTAGATGATATGGTCAATAATGTTTAACTTTTATTGGTAATTGTATAACTTCCTGAAGTCGCTGTCTATTTTCAGTGTTTATTGTGTCGCTGTCGTAATTGTTATATTTTTTAGGCGGATATTGAGTCGCTTGTCGCTGTTTAGAACGTCTCGTGTCTGCAGTTTTCGGGATCATGTCGCTTGTCGCTTTTACCCCTTGGAAGGCCTCAAATATAGAACCTCTAGATCTGTATTTTGTCCTTAAATAATTTCTATCAAATTATTGGTGTGTCATGTGATAATATTAAAAAATTAATTGAAGTACAATGTGAAAAATTTGATTTCCCTATTGGTTTGTGGCATTACTTGTACTCCTGCATGTATTTACAATGTACATGTATGAAAATGTTTTTGAATAGCACATTCCTAGAATAAGTTACATGTACCTCCCCAAAATAAGTGTTGAAGCTGGCTTATAGACCAATATCACGCTAGCATGGCACAAAAATATATTTATTTTTTTTGGGAAAAGAGCCCAGCATCAAATTCAGCATATCGATATTAGTAAAATTACAAAGTTTTGTAAAGATTGCTAGCAAACTGACGAAGATATGGAATTTTGAAACTGAGCATTTTTACAAAGAAATGTATGGTGGACGGGCATAGATTGCCCATCCAGCCTCGTTTTCATGTTTTTCCCATACATTTCTTTGTAAAAATTAGGCCAGAGTACTAAGTTTCAAAAGTTCATATCTCCGTTAGTGTACAAGCAATCTTTACGAAACTTTACACTTTTACTAATATTGATGTGCTGAATTTGATACTGGACTCTTTTCCCCATTAAATTAAATATAATTATTTTCATGCCATGCTAGCATGATATTGGTCTACTGAGGTTAGTCTGTGAGCAGTCCTCACATTCTGTTTATTCTGCACCTCACTGCTTTGAAAACCACACAACTGGAAACTGGATGTTGATGCATACTATTTTATTCAAGTGTGAATTGATCCATGGAGCTATAATAATGTCAGGTGCATGCTTGTTTCCAGTAGGAAAACAGTACAGTCTCCTATCTTACACCATTGTTACTTGTGACTTGTGGCTCATGGCTTTGCTGCTCGCCGCTTGTAGATTGTGTACTCCTCAACTGACTAAAAGAAAAATATGGGTAGTTTCTTGGTAGTGCGGATGGTGTGATCACCAAATGACATAAAACGAAAGATTCAAAAGACACTGGACAATACCCACACCACAACACAAAAGCTAACCAACAATGGCTTCTACAATTCAACACCAAGAAACACCCAAAATAAGGCACTGCTCACAGTCTGATTGAGGTTGAAAAGTGTGGCAAGACATTTAACATTTAACTGCCTGGGGCTCCACAGTATTCATAGGTCGACATGCTCATCTTTTTTGTGTTTCAATATTTTAAGGCTCTGACTGCCTCAGGACTGAGTGGTTTGCGGTGGACATTAGCACAAATTTTGACTCAAAAACAAGAGTTAGGTAACATGTGTATATTACCAGCCCTGGTTGTTAAAAAGGTGGATAGCGCTATACATCAGATAAATCACTATTTAGTGGATAAGTATTAACAAAATCCTGTGTGTTATCTGCTGGATAGTGATTGATCTGGTGGACAGCACTTTCCACCTTTTGAACAACCGGGTCCAGGGGGGGTAAGTACTCAGGTTAAAATGTGACTGTGAGGTGCAAATGAAGCCAAACTTTAATCTCCAAAGGAAATCCCTTTGGGTAAAAACTAGATCCAAAAAATACAGATGGATAAGAAATGAACCCCCCCCCCCCCCCCCTAAAAAAAAAAATCCCTGTCCATTATTTTTGTCAGCATCAAAAATGTCAACATCATTGTTAATACATCAATACTATATAAAATGTCTGTTTTCATTTGTTCATGTAAACATGTGTTACAAATTTTACATAGTTTGCAAGAATGAGATTAGAAATGATGTCAATGTTTAATCTAAATGCAAAAAAAGAATGCTGCCAAAATCTCACTACCTGAAAAAATTACTAGAAAAAAATTGAATCCCCCCAAATCCCAAGAATCAAGAACTTTTAACACCCCTCCTCCCTCTGAAAAGATAATTTCACACCCACCTGTTATTTTTAAACTCTACAAGTCTATTGTATATGTAAATGTATACTTTATTTTGCACAGATCTCATGAATGAAATAATACTTTTTTGCACACAAATCTCTTTTTAATTAGCTTAAATTCCGACTTTTAATACGGTAAACTATTTTGCAGGTCTTCATAACCCCCTTGATACACTTTATCATCTTCAGCCATTCATGACCTTAACATTAATTCCTTTGGCATTTTATATTGAAGGTGAGTTTAAGTTATTTTAAAATTTAGGTTTCTTTGCACACTTAGCTATTTCTTTACACTACAATTGTATTTGTTTTATAGCCATAGTTTGAAAAAATGATCAAGATTTTATTTGTGCTTAAATCTAAATTTTAATTCAAATGTTTACTTATGTTGCATCTAAACAACATCATGTGAAAGCATGACTTAATTTCACAACATAATTATAATGTGAAAGATGATGTGTGTGTTGCATGATGGAATGTTGCAGCAGATAGAAAAGATTCTCATTGGCACTTGAATAAGTTATCTGCTGGCTCGCAATGTGGCACGATTGGCAATTATAATCATTTCAATTTTGGCAGTTGGTACAATATGCAACATTAACATGCAAAATATAATCAAGTTTATATCTTTTTGTATTCAAATTATAGTGGAATCTCAATTTTTTAAACCCTTAATTTTTTGAACCAGAACTTATTTCCCTTGGATTTGATTTCAGTTAATGTAGGGTTCTCAATAACTTTTTAATCAGCTGTTCCATTTCTGTTAACAGCCGTAACAATGTGGAACATGGCCAAAAGGTCTTACTAAACTTTGTATTGAAACACTTAATTCACAGCTGTAACACTAACTAGTGACACCCCTCACAGGTGTTATGGGTTACGGGTTCAACTGAAAACACTGGTTAATGCCACCTTTGACATTTCAAACTCCCTAATTTTGCGAACAAAATTTTGTTTCCCAAGGAGGTTCGAAAAATAATTAGGATTTCACTTGCAAAACATGGCTGTAAGCCAAATACATTTTAGGTCGACACAACTCCAAAGGTTTAAGTTACAAATGACCATTTGAAAATGCAGATGACCTGCCAGCACTACATGTATGATAAATTCTGTGATACCTTTTTCCTTTCCTACAATGACCCTGTAGAAGACTACTAGTTATACTAGTCTGTCTTTAATTTCTGTTATACCAGATCTACCACTGACATGTATGTCATGTTTTCATGCCACATTTACATGATTAGATCTACATAACCAACATGAGTTAATCTGTCAAGCACCAAAACCATCAATTTTATTGTCAAATACGCATGTCCTCATTCAATGTTTTTCATAATTATACAGTATAACAAAAAGTGATCATCAATTGTCTATCTTTTTATACTGGGCAAATTTGATTATTCTTCATAATTAGTTTCCAAAGTTCATGTACTTTGCAGATGTGGCTCAGCATCAAATGCAATCTTCATGTAACAAAAATTAATCTTAGGTAGTTATTGAAAAAGAGACTCTCACTGACACTTGAATCATCTCCTGGCATGTTAGGGCTGCCAGCAAATATATTGTACTGCAACCTAATATCATCACTGGTAAAATCAAGTTCTTTTTAAGAATTTCAAACTCTTTCCAAACAACATAACAACATTACCTTACAGTAAAGACACATGTATGCACTGCATGCCTATTTTGCAAACTGTGGCCTATAGGTCTTGTCTTACTTTATTGCTGCCATGCATAGTACATTCCAGTGTTATTGTGTATTGTTTGTTCCAGGACAGAATTTAGCTGTATCACCAAAGCTTTTCAATGCTCCTGACAGTCACACTCTCTGGGTTACAATCTCCATGGTGCTGTTTGGCTGTTTCCTGGCCTTCATGATTAGTGTGTCAGAGTTTCTGCTGCTCTCTCACACATCAAGCTTAACACTCTCCATAGCTGGGATATTTAAGGTGAGGTATCTGTAAACACATGTACATGTATGCACTATACGCAATACACAATACTGTAATATACCTGTTACTGTATTCTGCGAACACCAAAGCCAGGTATTAGGGGAGCAGGGATGTTGTAGCAGTGAGAGCCCTCACCTTCCACCAGTGTGGCCAAGGTTTTAATCCCGGACTCTGTGTCATAATTATGTGGTTTGAGTTTGTTGTTGATTCCAGTCATTCCAGTCCTTGCTCTGAAGTTTTTTCTTTTGATCCTCCATTTTTCCTTCCTACAAAAAACCAATACTTCTAAATTCCAATTTGATCTGTAATGCAATGACCACAGGTTTGTCAGTCATACATGTATGACCCGTAACCATCATTAAACCAAGTTGATTCATTAAATACGGTCAACTACCTTCTTGCAGACACCTCACTATAACAGAAACCTTGTTATTACGGACTGTAAGCACTCTGAATCGTGATATTGTTGTGTGACTTATGTTGGTACATGTACGCAAGACCTTGTAAACTGTTTAGTACCTCATGTGAAGGAAATGTTATTTTGAGGAGAGGATTGAATGTTTGAAACTAATTCTGCAATTAAACTTTATTGTGTTATCCGAAAGTGTGAGCCTCTGCGATTCTTAGAGCAACCCGAACTTAAAGAACTTTCCAACAAGTTGAAGTCATGGCGAATAAGACTGTTTACCAAAAAGTACTCCTGCTATTTAACAGGTTCTCTTAATTACAAACACCAAATCGTGGTCTCAATGATTTCCATTACAGTGGCAGTTGATGGTTGTTGTTAGAATTTTTCTTTGTATTGGTTTGAAAATGTTCAAACCTGTTTCATTTTTGTTATTCCTTTATCTCAGATTATGGTAATGAATCTGAGACAAATGGAAAATATGAATTAAACTGGTTTGAAAGTTTTCAAATCAAAGAAAAATTTGAACCACAACATATATATAACTAGCAGTAATCACAGATCATGGAGACACGTTTGAAGGAATTTCCGGCAGAAATGAGCCCCTGAAAAAAAACAATAGGGGCGGCCATTTGGAAGACCGTCTACCAAAAAATCTCAAATTTTACTGCACATAAACCACAGGACAACCAACACGAAATTAGGATTGTGTTCTTCGAACGCGATTTATGGCCATCAATAAGTGCTGGGGCTATAATGTGTTTGAGATCCCCTTCCCGCCCTCCCCGCTCCCCCAGTCCCCTCCCAGTCCCCCCCCAGTCCCCCCAGTCCCCCCCAGTCCCCCCCAGTCAAATCCTTTTTTTATTATTATTCAGACTTGGATTCTCAGATCTTTTCAGTTATCACCGAGGGTTTCTTACCATATTTTAATTTATTACATTTCATTGCTAGTAATAATTATTCATATTAAAAGCCATATACATGTATTTTTTTAGGAAATCTGTACTTTGTCCCTTGCCACTGAATTTGCTGGGGATAAGATGACAACTGTCAATTTTTTTGGTCTTGTGCTGTGTTTGATTGGAATAAGTGTCCATGCAGTTACCAAGGCAACGAGAGGTGAGAGAAAAGAAATGGTACCACACTGTTGTACTTGATTGTTTTAACAACTTCTTCCCATTACTGTTCATTCGCTGTTGTGATTAAAATAATCATCTCATCTGCCCCTTGTTCTGATCATTTTTGTTCGTTTCAGACACAGACAGTTCAAAGCTTAATGGACAGAAGATGACAGAGATAAAAAATGGTAGCATTGAATTCAAGGAGCTGTTGCAAGAAAATGCCGCAGCAAGTGATGACGAAGAGGAAGAATTTGAACTAAATGTTCATGGCCATAGATAGCATACAGCTTTGTATCTTCACCCCCTCTTTCCCGCCTTGATTGACCAAAGCTTAGTACAGGACTAAGCTTTGAACTAAGAATACAAATCCTATCTGCCAATTCTCAAAATTATTTTCAAAGGAGAATAAAGGCTTCAGGTGTTTTCGATTTTTCTTGGTTGGAAGAAAAAGTTAATGATGAAGAAAAGAATACTTCGTACTGTAAGAGCTCTTACAAGGCGCCGGTTACTTTTTCGTTTTACCAGTGTTATAACAGTGTTATCCCTCGATGTACTGCCAGTCCATCACAGGGTAACACCGCATTTTTGTTTCGTTTCTCTGATGCCTCACTGGTATCAATTCTCACCCATAGATCCAGGTTGTCTGTTAATCTGGCACAAAATGTTAACTGAGAATTTCGTTCTTTTTGCTTATTAAAAGCGTTTTAGAGCAGTTTTCAATTGAGTGTCGAAAGTAATTACACAATTGCTTTGGTTTTGCATTGCTACGCTTTGTGATTGGCTAAAAAATCTCGCGCCACTTTCTCGACCAATCAGAAGTTAAACCAAAACCAATCGTGACTTGTTCGCACGCGTTTTCCCGCGCTTGGCGCCGGCGACATGTATTTGCTTCGAGCTCTGATTGGTTCGTTGGATTGTTTACGACTGCTGTGATTGGTCAGAGTAATTACTTTAGTTTTGGTTTTACGACACTCGATTGAAAACTGCTCTACTACTGATAATTAATGAGTTACAGTTTGAGAGCAATCAAAGTTAAATTGTATGCCAAAAAGAATTAACAAGAAAACCACATTGTAAGGGGTAGGCATAAATTCAAATTTGACGCCAACCTGGTGTTAACTTAATGATTCTGCTTTGAACGAAGCTACTCTTCGGCGAAGAGAGACAATGCCTGCAATAGACCCTTTCATGGTATTAAGTGTATCATGGGTAATCGGGACAATATGGTTTGTATGGAGATTAGTTGAAATAAAAAAAATCTACACTCGAACGTATATTTTTGAAACTTTCTCCACTCAAAACCCATAATATATATCCAAAGAAACAACAGCATTAATTCCGAGACTGCGGCCGTTAATTTGAATTTTGTTCTCAAACGTTTTTCCCCATACATTCTCTGTTATTCAGCAGGCCAAAAATTACAGAAAATGTATGAAAAAAAAAAACCCCAAACATTTGGTAATAAAATGAAATACAAAATTTATAAATGCTTATGGTCTTAAAAATCTAATCTGTTGCTTCTTTGAAGACATATGTTAAGTTTTGAATGGAAAAAGTTTTAAAAATATACATTGGAGCATAGATTTTTTAGCTTTTAATTTATAATAGCAATGATAATAATAACGGACATTTATATAGCGCACTTTCTATGATACTCAAATGCACTTTACAACACTGTTCGGGGGACTTTGCCAAACTGCTAGTGCAGTTTACAATTAATGTGGAATGTGACACAGGTGCTCCCGTAACTTAAACAAAGCAGACCACAGACACCGGGGACTACGTCCCCTACTCTTTGCAAAGAGTGCTATGGGATCTTTAACGACCCCTACGGGAAGGACGACTGACAAATGAAGAAGACAAGGCCAACGGCTTAACGTCTCCGCCCAATGACGCGATCATCTGAACTGAGGCAGATGTTGAGCACACAGCTAGCATGATCTTACCAGTTATTTTAAAGGCCCAGTATCACCCATTCGGCTTTGCGGTCGTTTGTTTTTGTTTTCAACTGACGAGCTTGCTCGTAATTGGCTCTTTCGGGAATTTTCGACTGCGTTAAATTCGCAATGCAGTTTGGGTGATAGTGGGCCTTTAAGGCCCTGGCTTCCATACAAAAGTTTATATTTAGAGCCATGTTTCTCTGATTACCCATGATGCACTAAATACCGTGAAAGGGTCTGTGCTTAAATGGGAATTAAATTATTGGGTGACTTACTGGGCTTTTATTGCTGTATATTATGGGAAATTATTTTAAATTTTAACGGTCTCGGCCAAGCATTCATGTTATGTTGTAAAAGGAAAATTATTTTTCCACTCGCAGTATTTGGAAGTTCATATTATAGGAATTTATAAGCTATGGTTTGCTCCTTGTAGTAATGTGTACTGCAAGAGAATACCAAAACTAAATTATTAAATAAATACACTTTATCAGATATTGAAAATGTTATAATTACTCTAAAAGGGAATATCATATAATTAAATTATTAAAAAAAAAATTGTTTAACCTTTTCACTTTGTCAGCCAAATCCTGGTAACCTTGGTAACGGTGATGCTGTTCCAACTTTAGAATCTGTCGATGAAATCTCAAGCGTGACCATTGAAATGAAAGCTACTAAGCGGCGCTGCATGTTATGTTAAACAAGGTGGTTTTAACTTTTGAATCTTCGAATAAATAGCTTTCATTTGATTGGTCATACTTTTACGTCTGTGGATAAAATTATTAATTGTGACCATTCAAATGAAAGCTACAAAGCGGTGCTGTTTATTAAGCTATACAAGGTGGTTTTAACTTTTGAGACTACGGATAAAATGGCTTTCATTTGATTGGTTATACTTTTATGTCTGTGGATTAAATTCTCGATTGTGACTATTCAAATGAAAGCTACTAAACAATAGACCAATATCACGCTAACATGGCACAGAATATGTTTAGTTTATTGGGAAAAACAGCCCAGCATCAAATTCAGCATATCGATATTAGTAAAACTACAAAGTTTTGTAAAGATTGCTAGCAAACTAACGAAGATATGAAATTTTGAAACTGAGCATTTTTTACATTTTAGATTGCCCGTCCAGCCTCGTTTTCGTGTTTTTCCCATACATTTCTTTGTAAAAAAATAGGCCAGAGTACTAAGTTTCAAAAGTTCATATCTCCGTCAGTGTACGAGCAATCTTTACGAAACTTTACAGTTTTACTAATACTGATGTGCTGAATTTGATAATGGAGTCTTTCCCCATTAAATTAAATATATATTCGTGCCATGCTAGCGTGATATTGGTCTATACTTTCCTGTAGTGCTCTTTATTAAGTTGTACCAGAAACCCATAAGTGGGTTGAAACGTGCGACTGTCTCTTGTACGCTTCAAAACAAGCTTCCGATGATTCAATTTGTAAAGAAGTTGTTACAGCCATATTTGGAAAATAAAGAAAAAAATATTAACTGATCGATTCGCTAGAACAACTTGCTTCCAATCTCGAGGGACCGAAAGGTTTTCAAATATGATACTAAGCAAAAAATGAATATTCGGAAGCTGTGAATGCGCGTTACACGTTTCACACACTTTGGGTTTCTGGTTGTATAAGGTGTTTCTAGTTGTATAAGGTGGTTCTAACTTTTGTGTCTGGATGAAGCCCTAAAGTTAGACCATTCCAATGAACGCGACTGAGCAGTATTTTCCCGTGGGGGAGTGCATGATTTTCAAGCAGGTATTAAGTTATGTCTTAAAATGAGTGAAAAGTAGGAAGAAAAACCAATTGGTCTCAACAGGTTTTGGACGCGATTGTAGATCACTGAGCACCAAAGTGTAACACGCCGGCTAAACGGCACACTGATCCTTGCGGCAAAAAATATTGAATCATCTCGTACTTGTTATACTCACCTACCTACTGTACCACTGATAAATCCTCATGATGAGAGCTTCTTTGAGGAGGGGGGGGGGGGGGGGGGGGGGGGTGCTAATTTTATTTATTGTTTCTTCTAAATTGGCGCCAGATTTATGGCCATTATTACAAAGTTTGATTCTGAATTTCTGAGGATTGTAAAAAGACTGGATTGACAAACTTTCCAAACGAAATAGACAAATTCGGCTAACGCATTGTTGTACCCAATTCAAACCTTCTGGGAATAAGATTATTTGTTCACAACATTTCCATATAATTTCTCTGCCAATGCTTTTGGAATATTTTGGAAATATGACGAACAAAGAGTTCTAATCCCAAAAGGTTTGAATTGGATACAACCAATGCGTTAGCTAAGTTAAGTAAGTAAGTTATTCGAACTTGCGGTCAAGCCTTATTTTAGCAGCGCTCTTATATTCTCTTTACGGAAGAGTGTAAGCGACAATACAATGCGAGATACCACTTTCTTACAGTAAAAATCAAACAAAAACAAGAAAGCAAACAAAAAAATACGAGGTAATGCGACTAATAAAGAAATGGGACATGCGAAATAACAAATGCGTGATGCGCGATAACAAAATGAGACGCGAAATAGAAACAGAGGAGCCCGTTGTCTCTCCAGGAGGAAATGGTAAGGGTTGACAGCCGGGGTTGACAGGCCCCAAATTACAATCATAGACAACGAGTATATCTTTAAACCAGGATTTTAAAATTATTTCGGTCTCAAAACTAAACTTTTGCTTCTGGTTTATTTGCAACGGGCAAACTACGACTCTAAATTTTGGAGGTCACGTCTGCACCATCAGTGATAAATGTCCGCATTTTCTCGTTGCTGTAAATCTCCATGTTGTTAACAGCATGCTGCGATCATTGTGCATATTCTTGTTTGAGGAGAAAGAAGAACGAAAACCAACGGGACCAGGGTAAGAAATCCTTAGCAGTCAGCACATGCAAAAATCGCAAAATTACGGTCTCGCGGAGGGCAATCTCATTCCAGGAGTCCGATCCGCGTTACTCGATGTATCGAATTCTCGTCCCCAGAGCTCCACGGTTTGCTTTGTGATGTAGTTTCGATCGTACAGTAGTGCGATCATCGTCTGGTCTGAGAATCAGGATAAATGAGCTCCGTTTTGATTTCACTCTTGATATTTTAACAGTCGGAACGGAACTCTTGAGCCAGGGTAAGCTACTTGATATGCTAACCGACTCCGAATGACATGGCAAGATCGGTTTATATTTCTGTGGAACCGCCATGTTCTCTCGTCGACGAAAAAGTTGAGATTGTTGTGTCTGGACTTGATCCGAAACAGAATGTTACGCTAGAAGCGAGAATCGTGGGTGAAAAAGGTGAAGTGTTCGAGTCTTACGCTCACTATGTCGCTGATGAAGGTGGTAGAGTTAATGTTTGCCGTGACTCATCCTTTGGAGGTTCTTACTGTGGAGTTGAACCTATGGGTTTGTTATGGAGCATGAAGCAGGCACCGGGGCAAAGAAAAGGGCTTCGGCTGACAAAACGAGATGTCACTAAGCCGTTTGACGTCGAGCTTACTTGATTTGAGGATCACATCTCACCCAACGAGGAATCGCGACGACCTTTGTCAAGCGTGAGGTTTGAAAAGTGGTACATGGCGAATGGAGTGAAAAGGATTGCTTTGAAAGATCAAAGATTCCCCGCAACGTTGTTTATCCCGCCAGGCGATGGACCTTTTCCAGGTTGGTAGCATGAAATGATCTGAATGATATATTAAATGATCGTGTATTGGAGCGAATAAAGTCAATATTTACCTCGTGTATCTGTCAAATCCAACACTGCAATAGCGCCCATCTCCTCCCTTTCCCCTGGGCAATACCTGGGCATTTGACATTTTCCAAAAAAATTGGTCAAATGCCCCACCATGTGGGCAGTTTGCATGGTCAAATGCCCCACTGGGTAGGGCTTCACAGAGTGTCAAGGAGGCATTAATGCAACAGTCAATGTAAATCCCCACCCCAACCCCAGGACTATGCGGGGTTTAGCGGGACATTTGGCACACAATCGTGCTTTGATGAGTGGGGTATTAACCCTATTTGGAACATTCTAATGATTTGAGCGGAAATTGGGCCAGGATTAGACATGAAAACCGCTGATCGTTTTGGCTCACTTGACCTTGTGGAATCGCTGAACTTCTTGCGGACGACTTGCAGACTGTTTAAGAGGGTGAAACTTAACTACAGTATTAGAGTTGTTGCTGGGGACATTACATGTATTTTATGATTAGCATTTCTCACGTGTCATAAACTGCTAATATGGTGGGAACTATGAAACTCAACATAAGACATCACTAAATTGACATTGTACATGTGCAACTAGTGCCAGTCCCCAACCGTGCGTAAGAATGAAAAAGTGCAAAAATTCAAAGGAAAAGAGATAAAAATCTGATTTTTTTGGCGAATCATAAGCAATTCAACATTTTTAAAAATCTGTAGCATGGAATTACCGTTTTGACGAAAAAAGCAAACTATTAGAGAAAATGTATTAAAATACACCTTTATGACATCATAGCTTTTTCAATAACGTGAATTTTAACAAATCAATGCTACAGATGTTATATTATGTTGGTTGTTCTTAAGCCAGTGACATTGGTTTTATTGGAAAAAAAATGTAAGATGTTTGAGTTTTAAGGGTCCTTATGTTCTGGTCACAGTGACTTACCAAATGTGGTTGATGGAGCCATTAAAAGAACAAATGTGACCAAACATCATAACCGAGGAAGTAAAGAAACTCATTATATGATGTTTGGAACTCTTCCATAGCAACCACCTTGTAGTTAAGTTTCTCCCCCTTAAGGCATGTTTTTTCATTGTTTGGTAGAAATAAATACCTCTTTATTCCAGCTGGAAGGCTTCGTGGATGACCTTGAAGCATCTTGGCGTGGTATTCATTGTTTTTTGATCAAATTTTGCAAATAAAAAGATGTTTTAGATGAATCAATTGTAGTGAGTTTTAATTTTGTATTTTTGGCTATGGCAGGACAACATATGCAAGGAAATGTACATGCTTATATAAAAAATGAAAAAAAGACCAGTAATAAAAGTATGAAATATCGTATGAATAGTCGCACTTGCCGATACTGAGTAGACTACGAGCAGTCTCTCTTTCCCAGCTTAGTCTGTCGAGCAAGAGACTGCTCGTCATCTAATAGTACTGAAAGATGACATTCCAGTACGAACACTGATTCAGGTGCCATATTAGATTTTTGTTGAGGAAAAGGCTGGGACCGAATTGTCATTTTCAAAATAAATTGTTTTTAAAGTCGTCTTTTGGGAACAAAATCATGTAATACTAATACTAAATAATCATTCATTTTATCAACTTTAATAGCAAACATGCAATATTTAAATATAAAAAAGACGAAAAAGGAAACGATTTGTGCAAATAGATTTATTTTTTAGGTATGATCCAACAAAGGGCGGGGCATTTGACAGAATGCCATGTATAGTGGGGCATTAGTTCTCATTAGAAACAGCAAATGCCTTATCCCCACCTAATTCCCGTGGTTTGGGGGGGGGGGGGGATTTAGAGTGACTGGTGCATAAAGGAACTAGTTAAAGGAAATTTCACAATGTTTCACACCTTGATTTCAAGGCTGAAAAACGATAACAAAAACATCCAACAAAGGCATTTCTCAGGTTTCATAACCATTGCGCTTACTTATTAACTATGATCACACTCGGCAAAAGGCAGTGAGCATGCCAAAACCTAGGTCCCTTCATATGCGTGTGTTTATTTAAAACTAACACAATGATGTTATGTAAGCAAAGACCATCATCAAAAGAATTTTAAGAGTTATGATGAAGACATGCCATCCACTCATGATAACGGAATAATAATATGGCTAAACAATTACCGGTTCTTTACAAGCTCTAAATAATTTCTTGCCTATACACCTTTCCGAGATTCCTTGTCGGTGCTCCACACTTTGAACAAAGGCATCTTGAAAATCAGTAACTCCAAAACAAATTTGGATATTTATACAAAAGACACAATCAAGACACAACAGCAAAGCTGACAAAGAACCAAGTGGAAACTTCTGGAACAGAATGGATTATGCTCCTTTAGCTTGTGACTGCTGACCAATGGTTTTGTCAAAGTCAAATGCCCGCCCCATCAGGCCTCATTTCGTGTCAAATTCCCCACTATACGAGCTAACCACTTGTCAAATGCCTGGGGAGGGGGATGGGCACTCTTGGATTTGACTGATACATAACTCAGGGTGCAAACCTGCTACTTGTATATTGTGAAAGGAATAGAGGCACTCTGGCGAGACGCCAATCGCTTTCACAGTTATAGGTATAGTTTAATATCAAATTTTTGATATGGAATTCAGACTTTGGAGCAATTTTTGAAATACCCAGCCACTTATTTGCATAATCCATGAACGTTTTATAGAATGAGGCATATGAAAGCAAAAGGTTTCATTCTTATTCAAGGAGATTTGGTTTGCTCAACAACTCACCATATAAAGGGTATATATTTCAGTGGTTCACTGCCTCGCCTCAGCGGATTTCAGATTAAAAAAAAATAACTTAAGAGGCATTTGTAACAACAACAACAACAACAATTTATTCTTTGTACAACAAGAGTTGGGTGATTTGGTTTGCCCTGCAAATAGCTGTCTGGATGGTCACGCAATCAGCTTGAGAAAGCAATGCGTGACGACCCACAAAATGAACACTGAAAAATATATACTCTCACAATCAGTTTTAACTTATAAAAAGCAACCAGGCCCCTGGTACTATTAATTATTTTAGATATTTCATAAATGGTTATACATGTTACAATGTATGTCCCTGTTCCAGGTGTAATAGATTTGAGCGGTGGGACTCCTGGTTTAAAGGAAAACAGAACTTCACTTTTAGCTTCATATGGATTTGCAACTCTCATTTTAGCCTACATTCCCACTGGTGATTCAGGAGTTCGTCCACCATATTTTGACCTTGAATACTTTGAAGAAGCAGTTGAGTGGTTGTCTAAGCACCCCAAGGTTTTACCAGGTGGCATCGGAATTTATGCTAACTGTGTAGGATCCTGGTTTGCACTGTTGTTAGCAAGCTTTAGAAGCGATGTCATTAAGGTTGTAGTTGCAGTTTCACCATTCACAGTGGCAATCCTGTCCGCCTTTAAATACCGGGGGAAGATATCAGAGACTATTCCATTTGATGTCAGCAAACTGATCAGAACAAAGGATGGCATTGTGTTCCGCCATGCATTTCCAAAGGTCACTGACGATAATGGCTCGGATACTACATTCTCTGCCATAACTCCTTGTGAGAATATTTCCTGTCCTGTGTTACTGATCTGTGGTACAGGTGATCAATATATAATATCAGACCTCAATGCAAAGCTGGTATATGAGCGAATGAGAAAGAACGGCAAAGGACATTTGTGCTCTATCTTGTGTTACCGTGGAGCAGGACATCTAATTGAGCCTCCTTACACTCCTCTTTGTTATTCATCATTTGATCCTGTTTCAGGACGATTAGGTGGCAATCCTTACACGGTTTGGGGTGGAGAAATAGAAGCACATGCGCAAGCTCAGGAAGATGCTTGGCCAAAGGCTTTAGCTTTTCTGAGAAAAAATCTAACTCAGATTAAAGGGCGATTATAGTCACTTTATTAAATTAAGAGAATATTTAGGAGGGAGGCGGTGGGAGTTATATTTTGTATACCTTCTCTCGATTGCACCCTTTGACCGGCCTATCACTCCTAGAGTCACGGGGGGTGACAACTCTAACAAACGCTGTTTGAGCAATACTGTGTGGAACTGAAAGTTGTCCCGAAAATTTGGAATATCTTCCCGATTTTCTCGGAGACATTCTCGCAAAAATTTCAAACTTCCCGAAATTTTAACAACATTATCTCATTCCGAATCTCATGTTTCCCCGAAAATTGTTCGAGTCTCCCGATTCCCGGCAAAATCTTCAGATTCCCGGAAGAATTTTGTTTTTCTCCCGAAACAGGCCTTCTTAGAGTTGTCACCCCCCGTTAGAGTCAATTATGGAGACATGCAGTGCAGTTTTTCCTTTTGAGTCTGTGCACGGAATCCTGTTGTGTGATCATTCAAATGAAATTCTTTGACAGTACTTTTGCAGAGTACCATTTGTTTTTCAATATTTTACAAAATGTAATTTGGAATTTTCTTGAATTTGAGTTTGGTTACATTTTGATTGAATGACAACACACCAATTGTCAACAAGTGTCTCTTCCCGTTTTCAAAGTTGATACATTACTGCTGAGCGATCTTCCTTCCCTGGGGGGTTGTTCTGTCTGCCTTGCAAGGTCTCAATTCCAGTAAAACGCCTGCACCGGATGAGCTGCATCCCAGAATTGTTAATGAATGCGCGAAAGAGCTGGCGCCCTCAATTTGCATGCTCTTCAGTAAGTCCTTGCTGTGGTTCCTTCTCAAAACGATCTCAGCTCATATGGTCACAGACGCGCCCTTGCTGTGGTCCCTTGTAAAAAAATCTCGGGGTCATGGCTGGGGGGTGGGGGGGGGGGGGGAACTCCCATATAAAAATGACGGGTGCTCGTCGAAAATTTTCGAAAAACACCCTAAAAGGTACCAGAATCTCGTTTGATGGGCGTGGCACAAAAGAATTTTTACCCCTAAGAGATACCAATTCAAAAACAACACGTCATATTCTGTCATATTTTTTCGGCTCATACCCTAAAAGGTACCGCCATAATTCTAACGGTGGTCATTTTAGATTTAATACCCTAAGTGGTACCAATCTACAATTTCTGACCCCTGAAAGGTACGACGAGCACCCCCGACATTTTTATATGGGAGTCCCCCCCGGGGGTCATGGTTACCGACAAGCTCGCTTGGTGCCTTCATATTTCTAATGCTAATGTCGTGGCTAAAGCCAACAAAACGCTTGCATGGCTTTTTTCAACCGCACTTGGTGGTGTATATGTAGGAACTGACCGCAAAAAATTGCTGTATACTTGTCATTCGTGCGCTCCCAACTAGGTTAAGCAAGTGAGGTCTGGGATCCACAATCATGTATTTCAGATTTCAAACTTCTTGCGAATGCGCAGTGGTGTGCCGGTCGTTCTATTCTTAGTTGTAATCGTGATCCAATCTCCGACCTAACTACAAATCTCGCTTAATCTCCTTGAACCTACATGTACTTTTTTTTTACTGGTTGGAATGCCACGATCTATGTTTTGAATTGTTTATTAATGCAAAACAGGTCGTACAAGATCCAGCTAAGTCATTACGTTTGTTTCTCTTGTGGTCGCACCAGAAGCTCTGCATTTAATTTAAATGTTTGTCCGACTTATCGTTTTTGTACAGCACTATTTAGAGACTCTTTTTGTAATCGCATTGGCTACTCTGGTCAGTCAGCAAGTTTTGCTTCTTTTAAATCAAAACTGTATAAATTCTATTTTAACAAGTTGAACACTGTATTTGACACGGACAGACTCAGATCGCGGAAGACTGTGTGTCCATTTTGTAGGGCCATTGGCAGACCTTTTAGCTGCTGAGAATTTTATATTCGCTATCGAGGTTATAAACTTTAGTATATTATTAGTATATTATTATTAGTAGCATATTACATAGTATATTATATAGTGGTACATATAGCAGGGATTTCGTTTGAGGCCGGAGGCCGTCAAAACGCCCGGTCGTTTGACATGTAAAGTCCGTTACTTTCACACGAAATAATTATTTCCTCAAGTGTAAATAAATCGCCCAAGTCCGTTTGTTACACCAATAAATCCGTTACTTTAAAATGTTACCGAAAACCCTTCATATAGTGGGGTTTGCCTCGTCGAGACCTCGCGTTCGTTCGCTAGCCCCTTCTTCCTTTTTTGTTCTCGATGTATTATTGTTTAGTTTTCTTTTTTATATTATTATTGAATACATTCAGTGAATTTAAATAAAGTCTCTAAACACAAACCAGTGTCAATACAGTTAACACAATAGACCAAAGTGCCCTGGCCTATGAGTGGAAGCGAGGCTAAAGTTGACCTTGTTATGATACAGACCAAGCATGAGAAAAGCATTGTTAACATATGAAAGTAACAAAGGTTTGTATCAAAGCAAGGTCACCTCCAGCCTCGCTTCCACTCAAAGGCAAGGTCACCATGCACAGTATCACTCCCTCAGAATAAAAACACCAGCTTGAAACTTTGTCTCGTTGCATAAAACAACACCAACACCTTTTAACATAGGTGGAGGTTTTATCAAAGCAAGCGCTTTTGGGAGCTCGGTCATCTTACATTTATAAACAATTTGAGGGGGTAGAATGCGAAAATATGAATTACATACAGCGATAATCCACAAAAAAGATCACCTCCCCCCCCTCTAATAATGCTTTGTTAGTCAAAGACAAGGTGCGACTTGAGATGTATGGGTGAGGGGAGTCATCCTAAACTATAAAGAGTCGAAGGCAGGTGAGAAAAAAAGAGCAAGACTGTCATTGTAAATTTCAGAGACAATAAATCAAATTTCTCCATTCCTCCCCTCCTTCCTAAAAAAAATCCTATAAAAAAGCAGATTTTCAAGTTAAATGCGGACTGGAGGGTGGAGCGATAGGGAGAAGGGGGAATGGGGGTGATGGAAACTCCACAACTAACTCCCGCTCTCCTTTACAGTATTTTCGTTTTTAGAACTGTTTTTTAGCTCTTCTATTGTTGCAGCCGTCGCGAAAGAAAACCTGCTCAAAACGCGGCCGGCCAATGTTTTCGCTCGTAACTTTTGGTCCATCCAAGTTTTGCGTCATTCAGAGGACGCATTTCATTGGCTTTCTGTGAGTCCTTTGTTCGGGTTCGAATGTTTTGCGCTTTTACAAATTTGCATTTTGTTTCCTTTTTTCAATGAATTTCCTTTTTTCTTTTGCACTTTGTTTCCTAAAAACTGCATTCCTCTTAGCCAATGAGAATCGAGAAATTTTTTCATGTATATCTGATATGGCGAAAAAAGGGGATGGTTGCAAGCGATTTCCAAAATGAGGGGAAAACAACAGGTCACCGAGTAACTTATGAAAATATTTTGCAAAACTGATTTGCGGTATGGGGTAGGATTATTTTAAAAACTTTTCTCATTTCACATACAGTTGACACAAAGCGTTACGATACAGTTTCGAAGTAAAACAGCCATTTGACAATGTTTTTAGCTGGACTTTATTGTTTAAGATGTACTACTGAAATAAGTTTCAAACTTTTCGGGTATAAACACTAATACAGCAAGGCTGGTTTCGTATCTGTTTCAAGTTGCATTAGTTCTACAGGTTTATTCTAGAAGCCTTATACGTGTGACGTGTTTACTGTTGAGCTTTTGACACCTCTTCAATGAATATCCGGGACATTGTGAAACGGCCTGTGTACGCATCAGTAAGCTTGTCGCCACCACACTTTCCAACCCAAAATCCCACTCGCACCTTTCCCTTGTGAATGTTATTACAGTGACCTTCAATGTGCCGGTGACGGTAAAGATTGTGGTTTCTGCCGGTTTGCATGTATAATGCACCATCAATAGACCCAGGAGAGCTGCACTCGGCGCCATTGAAGGTGAAATACCAGCGGCTACAGCAGCCATTGCAGTTTGTAATCGCGAGGTTACCAGCAAAGTAGACGTGGAGGGCAGTGTCTGAGTAGTTCTTCATGACGTAGCAGTTCTGAAAAATAAATTAACAAATTAATAAATTAACGTGAATTAACATAAACTAAATACTATCATAGATCCATCTGATGCAAAGAAGATATTACTAAATTTGCGATGCCCTTTGGCTTGTAACGTTCTATTACACTGTTTTTGCTTCATTATCGGGAAACACATTTTGATAATGTCAGCTGAGTGTTTTTCTTCAATTTCACGCGATTTTCCTACCAGATTTTGTAGTTTTGAAGTTTTGAAGTCGTGCAAAAGCTTCCCGCTGAAATGAAGCAAGCAGTCAGAGCCCAATTCAAACTCCTAAATGTCATGCAAAAATTAAAACGATGGTTTATTTTGCTAAAATAATCACACATCTATTTTAATGAATGAGTTTTTAACGCTCAAGAAAATTTATTTCGAGGTAATTAACAGCAAAAGGTGTAGTGTTACTTCACAAAAGTTATGATTTAAAAAAATCACTTACATATATCTCGCCTGAATCTTTGTCGTCCTCTTTTCTCCAGGCGCACTCCTTCCAGTTCATGTGTGAAGACAGTCGAGAAGTTCCACTGTCGCTTATGTCCCCTCGCTCTCCTTTTTGGCCGACGGTACCCTGGATCCCAGGTTCTCCTTTAGATCCCTTCTTTCCTTCAGCACCAGATGGTCCTTGGGGTCCAGTTTTTCCCCGGCTGCCCAGGTCTCCTTTGGCTCCATCACGTCCATCACGTCCATCGCGGCCAGGAGTCCCGGGAGATCCCGGCATGCCATGTGTACCGGGAAGCCCATTTGTCCCTGGTTGGCCGCCATAACATAATGGAAACGTCTGTGTTGGATTTAAGGGATAAAATTATTTTAGAATTTCTTCACATCTCTATCAATAATGTTTTGAAAATGCGTTCTTTCTTTTTACCAATTAAATGGTACAAGGCCTAGTTTTCATCATTTAGGCGAGGTCCGTTTCCAGGTTTTGATTGTCGTTATAAATTTTGCCATTTTTCGTAATTTCTCCAGGAGGTTTTATATGTTCACAAACTATGGGCCGGATTCACGAAGCCCTCTTAAGTTAAGACATATCCTAAGTATTGTTTCTTAACAATAGCCTATTGTTGGAATGACAATAGGCTTTTGTTAAGAAACAATACTTAGGATATGTCTTAACTTAGGAGGGCTTCGTGAATCCGGCCCTATGTTACCAAACTTAGGTTTTGAATTTACTAGTTCATTTTATGATTTTTTTATACCTTGTAAAAAGCCATTTTAAAGAAATATTTTATCTATTTAAACTTTATTTTTCAATTTTCGTTACCAATTTGTTCTCTAAAAAGCCATCAGATTTATGAAACGTTACTTTTGACTGACGCGCTAGTTAACTTGCCATTATCTTTATGTATGTGATCCTTTTTTTAAATCTTGGTCTTTTTTAAGACAAATGCTTTTAAGAAGAAAATCATGTTTTGAAAAGAAACCTTCAAGCTGCAGTTGTGCAGTCGTCTTTAAGGTAACAGGGCTTACATATGGCAATATCTCCATGATTTTCATTATTCTCTGCGAGAGGCAGTATTAATTGCAAGTGATAGCAATAGCTGATAAATTTCGACAGTTTTGCTAGCCTGTGTGCAATTATAAAGATATACCTTTCAGGCTTTGTAAGAAAGCTATTTTTAAACAATAAACTAACCTTGCTGTCAAGTGATTTGCTGCTGCTGTTGTTGTCCGTCGCAGAGCACAAAGCGATGAGTGACAAAATCAGTACACATAACATGGTGGTCAGCGGAAAGTTCATACGAGTTTGCGCCTTTTATACCTTCTTATAACCTGTAAACATGAACAGTAACCAAGGTTATAAAACATCACACGCAGTGAAGACAATGATAACCCTGCTAATGATTCCTTTTGTTTTTAGTTTAAGACGTTTAAATATTATATTTGCGGTTTTCAGTGTTCGGAAGCGAGTAAATCACTTTGACAAACATGCTAAATGGCTGATGCAATAACAAACCAATCTTACTACGACGTTAGTCTCTTGGGAATTACGAAGAAGTACCGAAGATTCACCAAAGCACGCGAAAACTTACAAATAAACACTAGAATGTGCTGTCATGGCTTCACGTTTTCACACAAACTCGGGGTAATTTGATACACCAAATCAAAAATAAAAACGACGTTAAGACTTTAGCGAAACGAGATCCGTAGCGTTTTTCCATTTCGGTAATAAATATAAAAATGTAAGAAAGAAACAGTTTGTCTGGAGTTTTAATATATCAAGGTTATTGAATCTCTTCGAATTGTTGGTAAATTGAATGTGAGAAAAATCAACCAAAGCGTGAATCTAATATATATAGTTAGGCTTAGCCTAACAGCGTTGCCCTCTGAAGACCCTCCGAACAAGCTTAACTAAGATGAAACTTAACTTAGGTGAAAGGTCGGAATTAAGATTGACGACCGGGCTATTTTTCAATTTTAGCAATTCTCAAAAACAGTAAGCTTAAGATTATTACCCGACCGTCTGCACAGTACATTTAGACCGTACAAAAGTTCACAAAAACAACTTTTTCTCCGTCTAATAGAATAACTATTACGACTATTTTCCGAATAAAATACACTTGTTGCTTGTCAAAAAATGCCCGAGAAACTGATTTGGAAATCAAAATTGCAAAACTACGGGCCGATTCACACTGTGACATAAGCATAAGCATAAGCATAAGCGCAAGCATAAGCATAAGAATTTTACGTGTGAACCGGGACGACATAACCATAAGCGAAAATCGAGCGAGGACTGGAATTTAAACTTTTATGTTTTTCCGCTGGCAAGAGAACAGCAGGCATCTTAAGCTTATGCTTATGCTTACGCTTATGCTTATTTAGTCCGGTTCACACATGCAATTTTCCGACGTTAACGCAAGCATAAGCGTAAGAGAATGAAAAATTTTCCATTTTTCTTATGCTTACGCTTATGCTTATGTCGTCCCGGTTCACACGTAAAATTCTTATGCTTATGCTTGCGCTTATGCTTATGCTTATGTCACAGTGTGAATCGGCCCTACACAAACATATTTGCATAAGGCGACGCGAGTATAAAATCTAAGTCTTGTTTTGTTTACATAAAATCGCTTTTCAATCTATGTAATGAATGAACAAACACATAAAAATGGACAACACAATCTTCTTTCGAAAAATTTTATTCAAATCTCCATTGGTTTATGTTTAAAAGCAAAACGCAAAACGCAAAACGCGCATCGAGGCCGAGCCGTGTCTTCGATGAAATTCAAGAAATAAATACAACTGAATTTAAGCTACACGTTTAAAAACAATTCTCCAAACCTAACGAGAACGCAAACAAAAAGTCAATCACAGATTGATATCAAGATAAATTCCCATCGGAAAATGTAATTCGTTTTACCTTTAAGTCCCTCCGGCGACTACTGTGCTTGGAAATTCTTTAAATCTCCCTTTGGTGCTGAAATCCGTAAAACGAACCCATCTCTCGCATTGCTAAAAATGTATATAGTTCCTCGAAGCAAGATTTCATCCCTGAAAATTCTTCTTTTTCCACTAAAGCGGCTTCTGAGTATCCTTTAATTAGTATCCCTGTCTTGAGTAGCAAACCACGAAAAAATGCAGGAAAACAACGACTTTAATTTAAACCCGCTCAGTAAACACAGCAAAACATCGAAGTGTTTTCCCAGCTGACGTGACATTCGGCCGCGTAACCGCGCGAAAAACAAAGCCTCGCTTTGGTTTAAACATGATGTCGTACGCGCATGTTTTACGACGTCATACGCGCCCGCGAGCTAGTCCTGCGCGACAGCGGAGCCCGGAGGGCGGAGGACGGCGGGCACACGCGCGCCCGCGAAACATTCCGCTAGCCATGACCATGAAAAATGACGGCATAGGTTCTATGAGTATGGTGCTCCGCCGGGCCTTCCGCCCGCGGGCTCCGCTATAAAGTTGTCTTACCTTACTCCTGTGACTGTAGAAGCAATATGATAACTTCAAAAATTTCAGACGTCTATTTATCTCTTGTGAACGAAACTTATTAATTATCATTCACGTTAAAACAAGTTCCCAACCTCAGCTTACGTAAATGACATGTAAGAATACGCCGAGCGTTATACTAGTTCCGAACGACATGAAAAAAACTTGTTATGTGGTGTTAATTTATTTTCATGCTTTAAAAACAGGTTCAGATGCTGATCACGTGTTGATCACGCGTCACGTAACACGAAAAATACCCGATAATTGCACACATGTAGTTGGGTAACTTGGGTTATTGATCAAAATATAACAAATGTCGCTAAAATCGAATAACATTTCGAGGGAAATTGGAAATTTTAAAATTATCTAAAAGCTGTTCAGTTTAGACTGCCAAAAAAAATCATAGCAAAGCTCATAAACATCAGGATCAATATATACCCCATACGAGTTCTACTTGCGAACAAGGCAAAATAATCGTCTATTTTTAATTATAGCTTAACTTTAATTTATACTCAGAAGCCGCTTTAGTGGAAAAAGACGAGCTTTCAAGGATAAAATCTTGCTTCGAGGAACTTCATGTATTACGTTTTCATCAATGCGGGAGATGTTTGTTTTCTACGGATTTCAGAACCAGAAGCGGAGATTTGAATTTCAAAGCAAGCGAGGAACTTAAAGGTAAAACAGATTACAGTTTTCGATGAGAATTTATGTTGATATCAATCTGTGAGTGAATTTTTATTAGTGTTATTGTTAGTTTTGGCGAATTGATTTTAAAACGTGCCTAAATTTAGTTGTATCGATCTCTTGAATTTCATCGAAGAAAGCTTGTGTTGTCCATTTTTATGTGTTTGTTCATTCATTAGATAGATTGAAAAGCGATTTTATGTAAACAAAACAAGACTTTGATTTTATAGTACAGTTCTATCTTCACTCGCATCGCCTTATGCAAATATGTTTGTGTATTTTTGCAATTTTTGATTTTCAAATCAGTTTCTCGGGCAATTTTTGACAAACATAAACTGTATTTTATTCGGAAACTAGTGGTACTATTTATTCTAGACAGAGAAAAGTTGTTTTTGTGAACTTTTGTACCGTCTACAAAAATGTACTGTGCAGACGGTCGCGTAATACTGTTTTTGAGAATTGCTAAAATTGAAAATAGCTCGTTCGTCAATCTTAATTCTTGTGCTTCCAACCTTTCACCTTAGTTAAGTTTCACCTTAGTTAAGCTTGTTCAAAGTGCGACGCTGTTAGGCTTGGGCTATCTATATATATTACTCTTCCAATGAAGTTTTATTTTGTATCCTTTATCTTTATTATTTCGTGGCGTACCTGGAAACTAGCTCTTAGCTAAGCGACCGACCACGCTAAATAAAGGATTGATTGATTGATTGAGTAAATGCTGTTTGTGGATTGAAAATTTCCTAATATCCTCTTTTTGTGGGCACATTTTCTTCCTTGATTGGAAAGTCGTGTTTAAGTGTTTGAGCAAACAACGCTAAACGATTATGTTTCTAAAGCTTTCATTCTCAATCTCCACACTTATGTTCTTGAAAGCCTGCATGACTCAATGATTTAACGCCTTCCAAATCATTTTGGGTTTTTCTTTTTGAGAGTGAAACGGCCATTTTTGTCGTTAAATCAAAGTGTACTTGGGTAAAAAGGCAATATTTTGCGGACACTAGCTGAAATATTGCTATAAAAAGTGCAAATATTGCGGAAATAGACGTTTTGGAAAAACACAAAATGTTTTGGAAGGCGTTATTTATAGAAAATCGACCAAGTATTAATATTTAGTGTGACAAATACTCGCTCTGACATGACAAAAAATAAAACCAAATCTATACTTTCGTTGTCAGCTATGTATTCCTCGCAACGGAAGCAATCAGTTGACGCAGGATTCTCTATTTAGCGATTTTCTCTTTAGAACAAGCTCGTTGGTAGACAGCGTATGGATAAGACGAGCTATCCTATTGCTCAGAATAAAGATTATCTGAAAAAGTCTTTAAATTTTAATTTGCGGTGTTCCCTTTTGAAAAAATACTAGTCGAAACCCACTTTCAAAATCAACTTCAGTTCAAAGATGAACGTCTTATACTGCTGATTAATATACCACTATATTTTTTTAATAGAAATCGTTTCGCAAATATTGCTTGTTTTGGTAATTTGAATAGACTGCGGACGTTTATCTATAGCTCGTTCTGTGTTGTTATGTAAGTAAAACGTTACTCCTTTCAAAGTTTCTTGGCGTATAATGCCACGGCTAATTCATACAGAAAGCTAATACAGTTGATAGCCCAGCCCCATGAAGGCTTACACTTTATTTTACCTGACAGGATTGTTTTCAGTCCAGATTCTCTCTGACGAAGGGCAGCGCTCGAAAAGTCAACTTTTGAACCTCTTTACGTTGGCCAAGATACCCTTATCAGTTGATAAAACCACATTTTCGTGCACCATAAATAATATAGGACAAATGGAAAACTAGTTTTGAAGATTTGAAAATTAAACTGACGAAGGTTGATTTAAAATACTCTGAGTAAGCCAATGAGTGAAATAAAATAAACGTTTTTCACACTAATCGCATTGGAAAATGGTTTCTTGTAATTCGACATTCACACCGACTTTCTTTATCATCTTCTTGGTCGGTACTTAGCTCAATTTTAGTAGTGTTTCACAACTTTTCGTCGTTGACAACATGGTTTAACTTTAAGAGACAATTTGCACTCCGAGATACCTTTACTTTTAAATGAAGAACAAGCCAGACTTGATGCTCACAATAAACCCGCTGCTGTTTTCTACTGATAATTTGCAGCACTATATATTTTTTCTGTTTATAATGGTCTTTCATAATACTTATCAATCGTCTCAAACGCTCCCCCCGTTTTATGGCTATTAATATCTTTACTAAATTGTCAATGGTCTTAGTTTTGCGGAAAACAACATGTACAAGCGAATATTGAGCTATACGAGCTTAGGAGATCTTAGTTGAACACATAAAGTCTGTACATGTAAATCATAGCTCACCATTGAAGTATTTCCGCAACTGAATTGTCTGCCGTGATTGAGGACAAAAATCTAAACGATGGAAGAAAAAATGCTCGTTAGATTAACCATTAAAATTCCATTAAGGAATAACCCCCCCCCCCCCCCCCCCCAAAAAAAAAATGCATACTCACACCGCAAATTTTCTTGGCTCTGTTAAAAACTTAGCAATAGACAATTTCCTTGTTACCAAAGTTTCACTTCCTTAAACAAGATTCTCGTCATAACAAGTTTGTGACTATATTAATAATTCTATTTTGCTACTAAGCAATCTTTTTGGCTATAAGTCATGGCACATATAAGAATAAGAAGTAGAAAAATGTAAGTAATAAATTAAACTATCTGTGACAAACTCCAAACGCTTCGGAATTAGTTCTTCGCTTTTCTTTGAATAGTAAAGCATATTAAATTCCACCCCAAGAAATATGAACAACATAACCCGCTCACTGTTATTCTACTGATAATTTGTAGCACTATATTCTTTTTCTGTTTATAACATTGGTCTTTCATGGTACTTATCAATCATCTCAAACGCTTTCTACGTTTTATGGCTTTTAATATCTCCACTGCATGGTTAGTGAGGCTTAGTTTTGCAAACAACAAACGAATACTCAGCTAGAGAGCTAACGAGACACAACGAGATCTTAGTTGAACACATTTAAGTCTGTACATGTAAATCATAGCTTACCTTTTTAGTATTTCCACTCCTCAGTTGTCCGCCGTAATTAAGGACAAAAAGCTAAACGATGGAAGAAAGAAAATGCTCGTTGGATTAAAGATTACAGTATTTCATTAAAGAATAGAAAAGGAAAATTGCATACTTACACTGCAAATTTTGCTGGCCATGTTAAAATCTAAAAGAAGTAACAATTTCCTCGTTACCAACTTTTTGCTTGCTTAAACAAGGTTCTCGTCAAAACAAGTTTGTGAACTGACTATACACAAATTAATACAGTATTATATCTTTCTACCAAGACTCTTAGCTAGAAGTCATGGTACATAAAATAGACTCTTGACTAGACGTCAGTACATAAGAGAATAAAAAAAAATACAAGCACCAAAATCTGACAAAATCGAAACATTTCGGGCTTTAGCTCTGTAGCCTCAGTGGAATTATTATAACAAATGCCTCGCAGCTAACGAACGGTTTAGTTGAAATAACAACGTAGAAATTATCCGGGTGTATAAAAGACCTCCAATGTAACAATGTCTTTTATTTCTTATTTACTATTAATATTCTTCCTTTAAATGCAAATGTAATTCGCAAAATATATAATGTTAAGTTTTTTATTGAACCAAGGAATGAATATTTTACCATCATATAAAATCTTTAAGAGTGCTCATAGTTGTTTTTGAATTCTTATTTGAAATTAATCGTAACATTACATAATTGTGAAATGTAGCAACCGATGTTTCTCTTACAAAGCCCGCATGATTTGAATGAATAATATACAAGACTAAAAAAACGTCAATAAACAGTCCGTAATTTTATATCGGCTGTGTCCAGGGCTCTTTATTTTTATCCAAACGAAAGCATATTTTTTTAATCTTGTTGTTTTTGTAGCTTGTCTTGCAGAGAGTTTGTAAGTTCATACCAGCGGCCCTAGACAACCGTTCAAGAATCAATTGATCAAAGAATCTACACAGTGAAGCAGACAAAATCGATCCTAATGTTTGCTAGATTGTTTTATTACACGAGGTTTTGTTGAGGATTCATTGCACCAGAAGCCGTGGCTACAACTGAATTTATCTTCAAATATAAACTGACATAAATACATTTTTAATCATCCTTCAGTAACATACAACGATTTTATCACCAGTGAACTAACCATCATTTTTCACTCGTAATTATTCAGTCCACAGAATGAAGGTGAAGACCTTCGTCATTTTGTTTACAGCCGAAAAACACGGATTCGTCGCGATTCATACTTTACTAGTAAACACGGTACCAAATTAGCCGAATATGTCGTTTTCACTCGTTTGAAAGCTACTCATGGGATCCACTGATAAAAAATAATGTTGTACCTCCACTGTTACTCTGCCTGTGAAAATGTTCTAAATTATCGAATACAAAAAGAACAAACAGAGAGGAACGTATTGTTTACAATGTGCAAAGCACGATAATTCTAATTATTAGGAGTTCTATCAGTTCTATCAGTTCTATCAGTTCTGAATTATTGAACTGAAAACTAAATTGTTGAAGCGGAAAACTGCTAAGGACCGCATCATGCTATTGTATTTTCATACCGACCGAAAACTAAGACTATACTGTAATGTATGTTTTGGGCGTCTATAGAGCTGCTTATTCTCGAAAATCTATGCAATGAGACCAGGCTTAGGCTAAAATCAAGTAAAAGCTATTAATACTTGTTGTCATTGATTTTTACCGCGAAAAGATTTATATTTTCATTGATCATTAATTTAGCGCTCTTATGATACCTATACAGTAAAGTTAACAAAGGAGAATCGTTGACAAATTATTGTCAAAAATTCGAGTTATCGGGGTACGCGTTATCGGGAACTTTACACTCTAGGGTTGAACTCACCATTGTAACTTCCTGTCTGATCACAGACTGCTGCCACTGGGTATAATTGTTGGCCTGTTGATCAATACAATTTAGTTAGAGTTTTATCGAGGGTTCAAGTTATCGGGTCTCCATATAGTTCATATACATTGTATTTTGCACTCGCCTCAACTGACCATTGTAACTTCCTGTCTGATCTGTTATGCCGCTGGTATTGATCAATACAATTTAGTTAGAGTTTTATCGAGGGTTCAATTTTAAAATAGAAATCGGAGGTAATTTACTTTGGTACCGCTTTTGCAGTTCACGTTTGGTGAATAAATAAAATTGACACGGAAATGAATTTTAATAAATGCTATATTCGCACAACCGTTCGCCAAAGAAAGCGTTCTTACCTTAAAGGTCTTCTAAGGTCTTCTTACTGATAATACAAGGTACGTATATATACTGTTGAGAATATCTTGTAATATAAATTTAGATTTGTTAATTTCGGTAACGCTTAATAGTAAATCGCGGTCAGTAATTTTTTATTTAAGATTCATGTTCTGTCCAGTTTACTTTTATTAACTGTCATATTGCATCATAGCCAATTGTTCATTGTTAGCATTCAGGCATTTTTGCAAACGTTTTATGACATTTCATTCGACTCTTCCTTATAATGTATATTCAAAAGAGATGATAATTTTCGTTTTTGTACGCCATTTAAAAAAAAAACAAAGTACGCCGGATTTTATTTTGAGATAAATATGACCACGTTTAACAATGGAGATTGTTTAGTACAGCAATTCTCTTTTTCGGTCACTGCCGTCTCTTTCTTCTGCAACCAAAATAAAGGTTTGATTAGTTGTAGAAAAAAAGAACGCAACAGTCGTCGTTCTAGGAACGAGTTTCCATAATCAACGCTGCTAAAGCCTGGTTTCTATAGGATCGTCCCGATCGTTTAAAAAACTATCGAGACGATCGGGGCGACCGGGACGATAGTCTCCCACGCAGCCGTTATTTGTCTCGTCAATTAGTAGTTAGTGGGGAGGAACGTTGCGTGACGAGACAAATAGACCCTGGTTTCCATATAATCGCTTCTCTTCGGTGGACTGGGACGAGCGGCTGAAGGAAGAAATGTTTCCCGGCGTAGTCAATCAATAAAAATCGGTAACGATTTATCAATCGATAAATCGGTAAATCTGATTTGATTGATATCGATTGTATCGATCAATCGGTAGAAATCGATAACACACTCATTTGTTTTGTCGATTTTTCTTGATTTTTACCGATTGTTGTCGATTTTTCACGAGGTAATTTTTGGCCTTTAAAATCGATTATTGGCGATTATTTATTAAAATCAAGAGACAAGTGAAATGGATTGGATAGTCGGTCAATGCAGAGGATGTAAGAAAGATAAAAGAAATGTTACCAAGACTTGTGGAGGTGGAGAAGGAAAGACAAAACAAAGGAAAAGGAAAAAAGATGCAAAAACAAGATGGCCCTTCAAAAAGCATGACTGTAGTCTTACTGAAGGACTAAGTCTTGCGCGGGTTAAACGTTACGTTTAAGGCCAGTTTCAACAACAACAACAACAAAAAAATTATTTTAAAGTTTAAGAATTACAGGTTTTGATAGGACAGGCCTATTTATGTTTATTGATTTAGAGAGTGGAAAAAGAAAGAAAGTCTTTTTAGTTATTTTGGGCTTGGCTATATTTAGCTGTTTTCCTTACCAGTTGAACTAATACCTTTCATCAATGCAATTTGTTATTGTTATTCTGTACTGACTTGGACTGTATTGTAAACTTTCTGAACTTCAAATTGTTGCTGTTTTGTTGATTTACTGAGCTCTACTAAAACTGTTTTCAGCTATTTGTTTCCAGCTTGCATGCGTTCGTCTCGAAGATACAACGCAATTCACTTCAGCTGACCCGAAAGCTGAGGACGTATCAGTCTAAAACTAATCTAAACAGTGAATTGTTAGTTTTGTTATTGTTGTTATATTATCGTTATTGTTCTTGTTATTTTATTCGGTGCCAAATTGTAGCCATTATGGTGGAACATCTATGTTCAAGTTAGAAGGCCAAGGAGAATAAACGGGGCTGACCGAATCGTACCACAATTTCACCAAGAACAAGTATTTTATATGCATATATTCATTTATACCTTTTATTAAGTAGTTTCAGTAAACCAAGAAAAATATTTCTGGCCCATAATATTTACCTGTGAATAGTAGTAGTTGCTGTTTGTTATTTCTATGTTGCTGACATGGTAAAGAAGAAATCAGCTATGGATAGAGTTGCAAGTTTTCTGCATTTATCGTTTGCCTTGTTTTGTTTATCATTTCGTATTTCTTGTGAACAGCTTGTGAACGTGAAAAATTAACTCTTTTAAGTTACAAATGGTGAAGCAAATTTGTTTAATTGAAGAAGTACATTTTGTTTATTGTATATCAGCTATTTTCACACCCAAAACAAACAAAGAACGTTTCCCGTTAGAAATCGATAAAATCATACAAAATCGATAGTATGCATAGTTTCCTTATTATGAATATAATTTAATCTCTAGAACATTTCCTCTAATTTTCACGTTGTTTTGAAAGTGGATTTTCTTACAACAAGAGTGGAAGACGATGTCTTCACCTACCAACGTCTGAATTTCAACACAATTTAACCTGTCTACTGACTTAAAAATCTTTATTATATAAGAAGGCCTATTTTTTTTTTATCTGAGGCTGAGATATGAGCTCGGACTGCCCAATATTCTTAAGATCCATTGCATAGTATTTTAGTCAATCATATTGCAGTACTGAATGTTCTACCGTGCAAATTGTTATACATGTTTGCTATTTTAAAACGGGAAACAACAAAACAAAATATTCAGACGTTTTTAACTGAATCTCATCACCCTCGGAATGTTATTAGCACGTTCTTAGAATTTTGGGTAATCCACGAGCTCCCTTAATCTCAACCTTCTTATATAGATTTCCAGGAAAAATGTAAGGCTCCTATGAGCCTACTCGTGAATACGAAACAGCTCTCGGACCCTCCTCTTTCCTGCGCGTTTTGCTCCACCGACCCCTCCAGCACTTTCTGCGTCCAATTCCCCACCCTGCCTTCCCTCTAACGCCGTCTCCATGGGTAAGGCGGTGACCATTACCTATCGTATTTGGAACGAGCAAAATATATACGAAAGCCTTATGCATCAGCGAAATTACCAAGAAACATTTACAGCCGATAGGTGGAAGGAAGGAAAGAGTGAGCATTTGCATATTTGTTTCCGTCTGCTATGACTCGTTCAATCGTTCGCGTATTCACGAGTTAAAAAACCAGTTGCTTTCTTATGGTAGAGTCTAGGATTCCATAGTTCAGAAGGAGGTCGGACACCTTATTGAGACTTACATAACGAAGTAACTGGTTAGTTTTCAGTTGAGGGTGGGGTTAGCAGTTTATATAGTTAAATTTAAGCCTAAACAACCCGAGAATCTAGGTGGTACTGTGGTACGGTAGGCTATGTAAGTCTAAGCCTAGCTGAGGTCACAGGTTCAATCCTGAGTGGGGATTTTAGATTTTCTTTTTTATACTTAAAAATTTATTGACTCATGCGCGTAGCGGCATGAGGTTATAAAATGGGGTCAGCATTAGATTCCATCCACCAACACCACCTCGGACACTTATTGAGAATTATATAACGTAATTTCGACACTTAGAATTTATTTTCAATAAATTTTTAAGTGTAAAAAAGAAAATCTAAAATCCCCACTCAGGGTTGAACCTGTGACCTCAGCTACGCTTAGGCTTTCACAGAATACCGTACCACTGTACCACCTAGCTTCTCGGGTTGCTTAGTCCTAAATTTAACTATATAAACTGCTACCCCTAACCTCAACTGAAAGCTAACCAGTTACTCCGTTATATAAGTCTCAATAAGGTGTCCAATGTGGTGTTGGTGGATGGAATCTCATGCTAACCATAAAATGGGCTTCGTTTTTCTTGTTATTATTATTACTCATGCGCGAAGCGGCATGAGGTAAGGTTTCGGCTCCGTTTTTCTTGTTATTATTTTTATTATTATTTTTATTTTTTGTGGACCATTTTTTTTTGCATGCAAATTTATGCACGCATATTTTAAATTGTGCACTTCCGGTTGATGTTTTCGCCATTTACACTTCCTGTTTAGTGACTTCCGGCTACTGTCACTTCCGGTAAAAGAGCGTTACTTACGTGTCACGACAGCATCTCCTACAACCCTGCATACATTACTATGTTCACGTTTGGTATATATAAGACTTGGAAGAATCACTGGCTTCATTGTGGTACAGCCTTCATTTCCAAAACATTTAATAGTAAACAACGTGGCTTGCAGGAACGATGACTGAATGAAAGGAGTAACTTATCTCCAGGTCGGACATCTTCTTATCATGTTTAAAATATATCATAAAATTTTCTTACGCATGCGCATGAGTAAAGGCTGCTTGGAGCCTCTTGTTGTTATTATTTTTATTATTATTACTCATGCGCGAAGCGGCATGAGGTAAGGTTTCGGCTCCGTTTTTCTTGTTATTATTTTTATTTTTTGTGTCACGATTTTGCATGCAAATGTATGCACGCATATTTTAATTTGTACACTTCCTGTTTAGTGACTTCGGCTACTCTCACTTCCGGTAAAAGAGTGTTACTTAAGAGTCACGACAGCATCTCCTACAACCCTACATACATTTCTATGTTCACGTTTGGTATATATAAGACTTAGAAGAATCACTGGCTTCATTGTGGTACAGCCTTCATTTCAGGAACGATGACTGAATGAAAGTAGTAACTCTTCTCCATGTCGGACATCTTCTTATCATGTTGAAAATATATAAAAACTTTCTTACGCATGCGCATGAGTAAAGGCTGCTTGGAGCCTCTTGTTATTTTTATTTTTTGTGTCACGATTTTGCATGCAAATTTATGCACGCATATTTTAGTGACCGGGTCCTCGGGTCACCAACATATTCTACAAAAATGGCTGCGGCGTCCGGCATGTGCTTGGTTTTTAAAACCGTCGTTTCGTGTCATCGCATTTATAACTCACATTTAAAATATTCAAAATGGAAAGAGAAAGCTTTAAAAAATACCCAAAGCCGCTATAGTGGAGAAAAAGGAGAGCTTTCAGCAACTAAATCTTGCTTCGAGGAAATTCATACGCTTTTCTCAGTGCGGGGCGATCAAAACCGAAGAAGCAGAGTTTTAAAGAATTTTCATACAGACGAGGGACTTACCGTAAAAGAAATTACAATTTTTGGTAAGAATTTATGTTGATATCAATTTGTGATTCACTTTTTCTTTGTGTTCTGGTTAGTTTCGGAGAAATATTTATAAAACATGCTAAAATTCAATCGAAAATGACATCTGATATTATGTAAACAAAATATCTAACTTCACACGCGTCGCCTAATACGCAAAGATGTCTGTGTATGTTTTGCAATTTTCATTTCCAAATCAGTTTCTAGGGCAATTTTCGATACAACTGGTGTATTTTATTCGAAAATTAGTCATAATTGTAATTCTAGACCGAGTAAAAGTTTTTGTGCACGGTCGCGTAGTTCTGTTATTGAGATTCGCTAAAATTGAAAAAATAGCCCGGTCGTTTGCTGATTTCATTGCTTTTAAAAGTAGTCTTTTCAAATGCAACGGAAATAAGTCCGGTTTGGGAAATAAAAGACGAGTGTGTATTTGATCGGGAATCAATAAATTAAATATTCAAAGCGAGTTCAGAAAACGTATTTAATAGCGTGTTATTTAGTATGTCACGCAAAATTCGTTTAGGGGGGAAGGGGTGCGTGACCCCTTCAAAACAAACCATAAAACTTTCTTACGCAAGCGCATGAGTGTAGGCTACAATAGTAGCCTCTTGTTAAAAATACAATCCTAAGTGTCGACATTACGTTATATAATTCTCAATAAGTGTCTGACCTCCTTCTGAGCTATAGCAGGTTGACTCTACCCTTTCTTATCGCCTGCGTGGCAAGCGTAAAGGGGAAGGGGAGATGGGCGCGAAAAAGGAGAGGGGAAGAAGGAAAGAAACGCTTGCTATTTTCATCCATAAATATGCCGCAGAATTCCGGCGGGTGTGGATTACGTAACCCGGCTCGTGAATGGCTAGCTACGTAATATGATGCTTAGTTCCCACGTGCAATATCTCTTGATTTCAAGATCCCGCTGCTTAGATTCGTGGCATTTCGAAAGAGATATCCAAGCCGGTAAGGTTTAAGGAATTTTCGGCCCTCCCACCTCCCCTTTGGCAACACTTAGCACAGGCCATTATGCGTGTCTATGCCAGATTACCTAATTTCACCCCCAATCCTTTCTTTTTAAGTCCAGCTTGTAGATTTTGCATCCAACCTCTCAAGGAGGGCTTTTCTTTCTTCCTTAAGTCCTTGAGTCTCTGTTGCCAACTCATCTACTGCATCTTTTAGATCCAGTAATGCCTCTCCTTGGTTTTTCAGCTGGGCAGATAACATGTTAAAAGCATCAAAATCTTTCCAATCTCTGAGTAAGATATTGTTATGTTACTGTTCCCACGTCTTCGCAATGGAATTTCATCAGTTGTGGATCGCACGGAGCTGCCACTGCTTGGAGCTCTGCTACTCCTTTCACTTTCTGAACCTCTACGGTGTCTAAAGAATGACACTGGCTGCATTTCTGACTGTGTGAAAATTCGTTATACAAGAAGTTAACATTACATATATTATTAAACAGAGGGTAACATTAATACTCAGGCAACTTCGACTCACTGGCTTATTTGGCATACATGTTGTTCCATTTGAAGAGGAAGCTTGTGCTCAATCTTAGAGAAAATTGACACTGGCAACATTTTCTCGGGAGCCTTAATTATATAACATATTCTTGAAGTTTGATTTCTAGTCACATGACCTGTAATGGATCGTTAACGGTTAAAATCTTCAGGGCAAAATGGGGAACATAAAATCAAATTCAGGTAAACATTTTTGAGTACTTATACTTTACATCGTAGGTGCTCGTAATAGCAGTGACATAATTAAGGAAAATAGGTCACGTGACTTACAAAAATGCTAAAAAACTTCTAACTGAAATTACAGATACCACCATACAAGGCAGAATAATATTGCTTACAATTTAACAATTTAATAATAAATATTTAAAAAATTGCACTGTGTAACCATTCCCCATTTAAGGAATGCTGTTTTGTGACATCACTGACACAGTAATGTCACGTGATACCAACAAATACTCTCATATGATAAAATTATCTAGTCAGGAGTGAATCATGCTAAGTACATCGAGCTATGATGTTGATTTTTTTTATGGATGATACGGATTTCTAAATTCTTTGTGGGGGGGGGGGGGGTCTTATTGAGCTTCTGAAGATATGCCTTAAGTTGCACTTTAAGTTGCCTGAGTAGGTGCATGATTTGCCCATGGTATTAAATTGAGCATTTAGTTATCAAACCTCAATCATTTGAACTATATTATTAAGTGCATCATTGGTAAATCAGTATAACATGGCGAGAGTCACTCAAAGGTTTGTATGGAACTTCATTTTGAGCTATAAAATAAATATGTTCATGAATTTATAAGCTCCTGATTTATACACGACTGTTTTGGGACTTTCTCCTTTAAAAACTTAATATAAGTTCAAAGATGCTTGCAACGAATAAAATGCAAAGACCACGATATCCTGGTAGTTTTTTAAAATCCCATTCTTAAACATGCATTCCCCATACATTCTGCTGTAATTTTGTGAGGATTATAGAGAATGTATGGGAGAAACAGCTGATCAATGCTTGGTAAGAGAATTTCACAAGCAGAAATGATCTCCACATTTATTCTTAATGTTTTGTAATTGTCCCTGATTACTTAATTGAGAAATTTACTCAGCGCTCATAAATTCACACGAGAAATACTAGACAACGTGGTCAACTAAACATTCCGAGGTGCCGTACAACCACCGGACAGCGGTCTTTCACTTATCGTAGCGCTAAACTCTGGAATAATGTAGGGGACGACGTTAAATCTTTAGACTCAGTTAAAGTCTTTGGGAACAGACTTGTTAACTTACTTCTTTCTAATTAGTCTGAATTTGCAATTAGTCAATTCAATTCATTGTATTTTTTTCTTTCTTATTGTATTTTACTATTTTTTTTAATGTGTAGTTATTACCTTGGTCATTTAGTAAATTATTTGTTATTTTAGCAATTTTTATAATTTTGTAACTGAAAAACCCTTGCAGGGAGTTACAATAAAGTATGTATGTATGTATGTATGTATGTATGTATGTTACATGTAGGTTTTTAAGGAACAGCATGAATTTCCATACAATCCTTTCCCGCCATGTTGGTCTCATTACCCATGATGCACAAGTTTATAAAATTCAACAATGACCGATACGAAAGTGGCATGCAAAGGTATTACATTCTTGATTCATTCTTAGCGCGCAATTTTGAACGTATCTTTCATTCACTTCGAGAACAAGCTGCTGTCATTACATCAAATTGACCTTGTAACTACATGTAATTAATATCACAGACTGTCGATCGCAGCTAGGTGAACAAGTCTTCAGTCAAAAGAAGCGAAATAATCTGACCTGACAACACGTAGAGCCTCATATAATCGCAACGATCGTTACGATCGACGATCGCTACGATTCTTGCGATCATATGGAAACCAAAACGTTGCGATCGTTGCGATCCGTTGCGATTGCGATCGCAGAGATAGAAAAATTTCTATCTCTGCGATCGCAATCGCAAAGATCGCAAGGATCGCAACGTTTTGGTTTCCATATGATCGCAAGAATCGTAGCGATCGTCGATCGTAACGATCGTTGCCATTATATGGAAACCAGCTATAACATCGCTCGACAACTGAACTGTATCACGAAATAATAGAATCGTTATGGTACGGTAACTAACGAACAAAAGACCTACCTTTTCAAGCGTCGATAAATACCACTGGTGTCAAAGCGGGGGGCAAGTTGGAAGCGATTGCAGGCGTTCTTTCCCTTTCTCTCCAGTTCCCTTGTTTTAGACGCCTGCTTCGCAGGCGAGTTGTCCATGTGAAGAGTTATTAGTTATTTCGCTGTCGAGCTTTCAAATTCACCCTATGGTTTGGGTAGCGAGCTTTCAAATTCTCGCCAGCTAACGAGTTCAATCGCCAGCAAGGCCTTGTTGGTAGCGAGTTTGCGACCTCGTTCCAAAACCTTCGTGATTTCAATATGGCGGGATTTTACTCTTTACTCCAAATTCCGATCCTTGATTGGTCAATCGGTCCATCAATTCTTTGATGTTTTTCGTTTTGGTTACACAATCAACTAAAGTTATATAATAATGTTTTACATAAAGATAAGCTGAGTTCAAATGAATCCACTGACAAGAGAATTCTTTTAAGAATTCTTTTAAGAATGTTGTTTAAAAACAACATTGGAAGTTGGGCTGGGACCAGCAATGCAGTTAAAAAGACGTTCATTTTTTTAGACAGTTTCTCAGCCGGGGTAAAACTTAATATGAACCACACCCCCGTCAGTTTTATATGGAAGGGAGTCCCTCGGGTAATGGGTCACTTACGTAAGAATTATAATTTTTTGAGTTTAATTTTAAAAGTAGGAAACATCTAGTTACTAAGCAAGCAAGCAGGCAAGTAAGCAAGCAAGGAAAAACAACTCCTACAGACGGGAGCCCTCTATACAAATGAAAAGTATTTATGGTACGTTAAAGTTGAAATTATGTACAAAAGATAAAATCGTTAAAACTACGTATACTTATAAGAACTTAATCAGACAATTTTTTGTGTCCCTGGAGAGTTTGAGATAGTGAGGGTCACTATGCTGTGGTCAACATTTATTTATTAGTTCAAGAGAAGCGAAACTTTTCCGCCTTGGGAGGTTGAAGTCGGCTATCATTGTCACTGTTCGTGTTTCCTTGATCTAGCTAAATCTTTTGACGAATTCTCTTTCGAAGACAACCATTGCATCCGCATCAATAAGAACGAAACGAATGTCGCGTAATCCTGCACCTAATTGATCCTCGCCACTCCCAGTACCTTGAGCTGACGATTCTTTCGAGCGACTTTCATTCCATGTAACCTGTTTATTTCTATCCACCTTCTTTCCATCTCCATCTTCTTTCTTCGACACATCCGGCTTTTTGAGGTTTTCCAGGTACTCCTCCACTCCGTTTAGCATCGCAAACGCACACACGTCATTCGGGATTCTAAACACTCCAGAACTAATGACAGGCAAAGCGATTGTAGATAAGCCAAGCTTTGTTGCCAGTTTAAGACTCTCGACACACGCCTTTTGAAGCAGACTTATCGTCTCTCTTTCGGACAGTTTTTCCCACTCCGGTACGACAGCATGTATGACATACTTGCAGGGCAAATTTCCAGCCTTGGTATGTACTGCTTCACCTAAGTTCAATCGTTTACCGCGGCGTTTTTCAATCATCAGTTTATCTGATTCCATCTGGATTTCGCGGCCACCTGTCCGGACAATAAACTTTGCAAGGCCAGCTCCATGTGCCAAAAGATCATTTGCAGGGTTCACGATCGCATCAACATTCTCATTGGTAATGTCACCATAACGTAAGGAAATGTTGACACCATTCTCCATGCAATACCTATAAGTTTCTATAGAAACTTTTCCTGCGTCAACCATCTCCATTCGTTGCTGAGCCGCAATGGAGGCATCACCACCAAAAAGAACTGTTTGTACAGCTGTAAGAAATTTAAAACTGTTATCTGATGTCACGAAGTTATAATCTATTCCCTGAGACCAGTTTTCTCAGCATGTATACACGAGAAAAACTGATTTGTTTGTGTTAAAACCAAAATTGTTACCGGGATTATATTTATGGTTAAATGGCAAGTATGAAAAGGAGAATTCTGAGTGGTTCCTCGAGCTCTGTACGATGTTTGGTATAAGAGCATCAAAGATGGACCACTGAACGTCTAGTTATTTTTACAGTGCCTGTGTTTTTGATACAGGGACCCTAAGCAACGAGAATTTTGACGTCACGGACGTCATAGATGACTACCGGAAGTAGATTGTTTCATCTTTGAGTCTTTTATGTTTACGGAATCAATCAACAGACGTTAAAAGAAAACTTTTTCTTTTCGTTTTCAGAAGCAGGAGAGGGTTATAAAAGGAAATATCTATCTCTCGGATGCTGTTCGTTTGAAAAAGTACAACTTAAAGACAAATTGCGGTGTGTGGCCAAACGTGCTTGCAAGAATACGCCAGTTGTTCGCAAGTTGTAAAACAGCCATTTCATTTCAGCATTGGGCACGCAATCATACCAAAGCAAACAATACTGAAAAAAACCTGGATCCAAACGGTAAAATACTTGTCGATACTTGCGCCTACTTGCGGAGAAATTTGAGCTCGATCAGAGTGATTGAGAATCAATACAAGCCATCGCAAGTACACACAAGTCCTGGCCAAATGAAGTCGCAAGTCGATAACTTGCGTTCCCGTTTTGCCAGGGCACTAGGCTATTTTTTTTCTTAACCTCAAACTGTCGAAGTAAAGGTAGGTCACATGACGTAATGACATCATATCGACGCGGAAATTAAGCCATCATTTCGAATGGCCGCTATCATGGATTCTCCATTCCATAATGTAAGAAAGGCGCCATTATTGAAGCAAAATTAATCAAAATCAAAAGAATGCTTTTTTTAAAAAATCATTTTCTCAAGAAAGTTAAAAAAAATTTCCTTAAACATTGATCTATTAAGGACGTTGGCGCTAATTGTTTATGCGCATACTTACCACGCACGCAATTCATGTCGCAAATCCATGCAATGTCATGCACGAACTCGCGCGCCAAGGAAGAAATCTAAACACATAAAGGGCTCGACGACTGGTAGCCGTTGCGCTAACTTTGCATTGCTTTATCTCGTTTGAATGGTCGGTGATCCCTGTTGTTTTCGGTTGATTTTCATTTCCAATTCTCGACAGATTGTGAAAGAAAAAATGATATAAAAATCAATGTAGGAATTTAAAACAAATCAAATTCTGCCAACTTGCGGCTGTCAGGATTTGTAAATGCTGTCGTTTAAAGATTACGTCACCAGTTGAATGAATTTGTTTAATAGACCCACTTGTGTAAAATTTGGCATGTAAAGTTGAATTTTAGAGATTCTAAAATCGATTTTTGTTTGCACTATCTAAACATTTCGTCATCAAAATCCGGCACTAGAGTATGGCATTTGAACACAATTTTGGCCCAAGGGGGCGGGAATTTGATGAACGAGCCAATCTTCAAAATTTCAATTTTCGGGTTATGCCCGGGGGGATGTTAAAGCTTTAATTTGACCGGTGCATAAGAAAAACTGCTTTTTCAAAATTGGGGGCGCCTTTCAGATATCCTATCTCCGAAACGAAGTCGGTGACCCCCATTTGTTTTATTTCTGACACGAGTACTCATTACCTAGCTGTAGCAAACGTTTTATAAAAAATTCGATGTAGAAAACGTAATATGTCACAAACGAACATTTGAAACATAAAAAGGTTCCCAGGCAAATTTTGGTTGGTATTAGTTATAAACGTACAAAGTCAGCGCGGCGTGGACACTACCCCACCCCCCGCCCCCCCCCCCCCCCCCCCCCCCCCGGGGGTGAATAGGGTTAATAAGGTCCCTAATTACAATGATCTGGGAAAGAAAATGTAAGTTAGACTCTTTATTTTGTTTGGAGTGGAAGTCTTTTCCTACAATTTTGGCAAACCTTTTGCGATAATGGCATACAAATATCATGTTTTTAACTACTTATAACTTTTATTTTTGGCAGTTACCTTGCTTCGTCGGTGTATCTCTGTTGTCAGGCTTATCATCTGCCATACTCTGAAATTTACTTCTATTCTTTACTTTTACTCTGAATGGACTGCCCATAATTGAGTTCCCTGCTACACATATAGACACGGCTAATTCTCCAGGAGTTGTTGGTCTGTAAGAAACTGAGTAACGGCCATCCTTCAAGTCCGTCATAACAGTTTTCAGTACATCCTGGCGTTTTGATATGATTTTCACGCTGACTTCGTCAATCTCACTGTAGGTTGTTTGGCCCGCTAAATTCTTTGTTATTACTGTAAATGTGCAATCCTCGCCTACAAAACCATCTGTGAGACCTTTTGCGACGGACATTATTGGCTTGGTGTTGGTCGTAACTAACCTTCCCGGAACGTCTTTGAGAAAGGAAACATCATTTGGAACATACTTGACCCCAGAACATTGATTCTGCCTCGGAATAAATTCGAAAGGCACAGAAAGTTCTTGAAGCCTCTGTTCAATTATTGCTTTGACGTTCAAAATTTCTGGCAAATTATCTCGAAGAAGAACCTCCTTGCTAAATTCCAAGGTGCTGTCTATTTCCATCAGTTTACCATTTAAGCCGGATATCTGGGTTGCAAAGGCATCTTCAAATGCTGCTTTCTGTTCGACTAACCGTTCCGTTACGCTTGCTTCGTGTTGGCGAATTAATAAAATACAGCGTTCAGCGACTCGCTTGACTTCTTTTGTCGCTTCTTCGATGCTGCTGCTTAATTTCAGCCTACTTTTCTCTAAAGAGTCCTTGTTATTTCTCAAACGAGAGCCACTTGCCTGAACGTCGCGCATTTTGGTCTCAATTTCACATTTGTTCTTTTCAAGTCCCTGATCAAGCGAGATTTTGTTGTGGTCTTGATGCTCCAATATGGCGCAGTCACGGCAAATGCAAATTTGACACTTTTCGCAGTAAAACCTCAATTCATCCTTGTGTTTCTTGCAAAAGTTTGCCCTTCGAGCGTAATCTTGAACATCGGCTGACTCAAAGCTACCGATTTCTTTAACATGGTGGCCCCTAAAAATCTTCCACTTCTTATGGGCGCCAGCGCAGTCGTCACACAAAAAACTGTTGCAATCAGAGCAATAAAATTTCAAAGATTTCCTTTCGTCACAGTTTCCACAATGCTGTGAATCTTCCTGTCGTTGCCCGCTGTAAGTTTCTACAATTTCCAACATCTGCTTGTAAAACAGATTGGATGGAAGGCTGTTTATGTTGTTGTTAGGACACTCGGTGATCTGACGACATGTCGGGCAACTCAACCTTCCTTCACGCTGATGCCGTAACCAAGCTTCCAGACAGGTCTTGCAGTAAGTGTGCAGACATTTCAGTATTTTTGGTTCGTTGATTTCACTAAACTGCTCCTGGCACACAGAACATTCCAATTCCTTTTTCACATCGTCGATGAAGCTTTTATTTTGAGCCATTGCTGCCAGAAGTAACAAAAATGTAAGACCCCCTCATGTAACACAAAACTAAAGGAAAGCGATGTTTCCTAGAATTTACGGAAGTTGAAGGATTTCCCACCTTGTTCCCAGGGCGCCTCGGTGTTCAAAAGCCCTCTCAGTCCATATCTTTGCTTTGTTGATGATGTATACTATCTTCTGTAATGCGGTTCCACATTTTTGGCTGCGATTGTAGATCACTGAGTACTACAGTGTAACAAACTAAACCGCAAAATGATCCTTGCGCCAAAAAATATATATATTGAATCATCTATGCCGTGTTCTTGTTTTACTCACCTTCTTAGCATAAATCCTCATGATAAGCGCTTATTCGAGGGGTGATAATTTCATTTTTTTTCCAAATCGGCGCCAGATTTATGGCCATTATTACTAAGTTTGATTCTTAATTTCTGAAGATTGCTAAAAGACTGGAGTGATAAACTTTGCAAAGGCAATGCTAAACCTTATCTTGTTTCAGTACTCACCCAGAAAAAAAGATGAGGGGTGGAAGGGGGGAGGGGGGGAGGGGGGAAGGATTCATTCTAACTTGCGATCAGGCCTTATTTAAGAAGCGCTCTTATATTCTTTTTAAAGAAAACTGTAAGCGACAATACATTGCGAGATACCACTTTCTTACAGTAAAAAAACAAACAGAAAAATACGACATGTGACTGATAAAGAAATGGGACATGCGAGATAACAAATGCGTGATGCGCGATAAAAAAAAAATGTGAGATGCGAAATAAAAAATGAGAGACGCGAAATAGAAACAGAGGAGCCCGTTGTCTCTCCAGGAGGAAATGGTAAGGGTTGACAGCCGGGGTTGACAGGTTCCAAATTACAATCATAGACAACCAGTATGCCTTTAAACCAGGATTTTTAAATTATTTCGGTCTCATAACCATCTTTTGCTTCTGGTTTACCTACAACGGGCAAACTATGACTCTAAATTTTGGAGGTCATGTCTGCTCTGTCAATGATGAATGCAAGTGTTGACCTCTTATAGCAATTTCTCGTTGCTGTAAATCTGCACGTTGTTAACAGCATGTTGTGATCATTGTGCAAATTGTCGTTTGAGGAGAAAGAAGAACGAAAACCTACGGGACCAGGGTAAGAAATCTTTAGCTATCAGCACATGCAAAAATTGCAAAATTACGGTCTCGCGGAGGGCAATCTCATTCCCGCGTTACCCTTGTCCAGCAAGGGTAACGCGGACTCTGGGAACGAGATTGGGTAGGTACTTTACCATGTTTACAGTGGATTTCAACTTACCTTGGCCGCGCCGGTTGCCAAGTTCGTTGGGAAATTCGAAACTTCATTGCTAATTAATTTGCCAATTTCATTTGTCAGTTAGCTAACCAAATTGCGAACTTTGTTTTGAAGTTCGCGATCTCGGCGTAAAGAGGTTGGTAAACTCAAAAGTTGCTGTGATCTGTTTACGAAAATAAGACGCCGGATTTTTCTTCAATTGTGCGTCATTTTATTAAATATTTAATTGGAAAATCAGATCGCAATTGATTAATTGGAAAATCAGTTCGCAATTTGGTCAGATAACTGACAAATGTAATTAGCAAATTAGTAACGTAGTTTCCGGGACTAGTTTCGAATTTTCCAATGAACGTGGCTACCGGCGCGGCCAAAGTACCACTGTAAGTGATTGCGCGGCATCGCGCTATTCTCGTCCCCAGTGCTCCACGGTTTTTTAAGAGCAATTCTCTGTAAAATTCGAACTTTGGTCGGCCACCGTACCTCTTCGATTTGGCTAAAATTCAGCATGTAGACTTGGTTTAGGGTCCTGAATACGGAATGGATAGTTTAAGGTTTCAATTCTTTTTACTTTGGAAAATATTAACAAAGCCGTTTTGGGGTGGCTCGGCGGGCCGCCATATAATGGTAGATCGAAGGTGTTCTTGAGACTTCGACTCAGCCTGTTATCGAAGTAAATTGATCATTGCTGATACTGATGCAAAGAACTATCCTTCCTTATTGCATTTATTTAAATTAATCCGAAAAGGGCTAAGTTTGAGCCACGGCTAAAACGTCCGAAGGTATACTTTACGCATTTTGAATGTTCCTAAAATTACCAGAAATTCACAAGCCGATATCGTTCCTTGCCATTTCGATTTAGAACTAGCCCTTTTGCCTAAACGTAGATTGTTTCTATATAAATCGATTTCATTCATAAAAAAAAATGGGGCAAATGTAACAGAGCAGGGAAAAGTTTGATAGATCGTGGTGCGGTATAATCACTTTTCGCATCAGAATTTTGACAAATACCGGCTCAATGTTTCTCGAAAATTATCAATTAATGAATTGACATCCTCTGATATCGAGTGAACGTTATACGAAATGGTATCTTTAATGGCAATAATCGGTCTGTTACGACAAAGAATTGCGATAAACGTGCGATTGAAAAAAAAAAATCGTTGCCAACGGTCATTTTGTTATGCGGGTGTCACACAGTCGCGATTTTGCTTCACGATTACCTGACGATGCGAAAAGTGACAAAAATCATGAGTCCCTCGCGAGAGGTCTTAGAGCACTTGACGGGCTCTGATATAGGACTTAAGTGGTCTTCAGTTTGTCTTGAAGGACGTGATAAGTCGGCAAACTCTCACGAACATTTTGACCATGCTCAAAACAATCGTGAGAGTCAGCCGATCTATCTTCGTCGGGTAGCGGACGCCAAACCGTCGTCAACTGCTCTTAAATGCTCTTGACGCTCGGGAGCCGCTCGTGAGCCGCTCTAATTGATCGCCAGTCCCACTGATAGGTCGCCAACAGATCGCGAGTAGGACGCGAATGAACGTGGATTGCTCTGTTACGGCACGTCTGTTGATCGTGTATAGCTCGTTTGTAACTCGTGTATAGCTCTTGACAAACGTGAGTTGGACTTCACCTTGTGGTATTTTTATATTTTGACGCCACATTTCCTACGTTCTTTTCGCGATATTTTACAAATTTAGATCGTGAAGGTCGTGAGCTGATCGTGAGTTTAGGTCTCGACTGTGTGACACCGCCTTTATTCATATTTTGGCATATAAACTGTATGTTAAATATAAACATGGAATGCGAAATAGCAGATCTTTTTATTTCAGTTCCCTTATATGTAAATCACATCATTAAGAAATGAACTCGGAAACAAAAAATAAAGTTCATTATCACAAAATGTACCATTTTACATCTTCAGTGAAAATGGGAAACAATTTTCTTCTACCTTTCTCGGTAGTCACGTTCGTGCAACTTGTTTCGTGTTTTCGAGGAGGTAAAACGATTGCTTATTAAACGGCAAGGCATGCAATATTCGACACTTACTCACTCTCTCGGTATATCATAAACATATAAAATAAAACTACTAACCTTGTAGTTCGAAAATGGAATGAGTGTTCCGTGTACGTGAATCATCCGCAGCGCTTGAAAAGGAACGTTGCGTTAAAAGTGACAGAGAGCTGCATGCTGGATCGCAAGTCTGAAATGAACATCCCCATTTCCTGTTTGCATAACTTCCGCAAGAATCGTCCGGTGGGGGTGGGTGCCGGAAGAGCGGTTATTTGAGATGGCTTCCCGTCCTCGAAAACATGGTTGAGATTCATAAATCACGGCACGGGTTGGGGGGGGGGGGGGGGGGGGGGAGATGAGCTTAACCTGGATATAAAACCTTGGATGGAAGTCGTCGGCAGCGGGGTGGAGGATCGAGGGTGGAAGGGAGGAGGCAGGAAGGTGTTGCGGGGTGTTATGCCGTTCGACCTTATATTTGTAGGCTAGGAAGGGGTTTTCCACCTCTCTAGTCTTAGCCTTTCACTGCAAATTGTTATTTCGATTAATATTCTCTGAACTGTCCAGTACAACATTTTCATTATTAATACTTATTAGGTTACCAAGGCAGTGGTTGGGGGCTTGAATTGGTTGGGGCTTCACGGTTTGTTCTTGTGAAATAGAATGACCTCCCCCTATCTTTCATTTTCACGTGTACCCCTCCCACCCTACACAGTTAATAAAATGTAAAATCTGGTAAAATATTCCTTTGACTAGTACTTCATCGAGATAGTACAATACATAACATGTTAATCGCAGTAATATTTCGCCATTCAGTTGTGATACGAAAGATATGGATTAACTTAAGAGCATGTATTTCTCTTGCCGGGAGTCTTCCCCACTAAATTTTGAGCTTTGCACGCCACATGAAATGCTATTTCTGACAACAACAACAACAACAACAACAAGTAGCTTTATTTGCTTGACTATAAATCCTTACAGTATTGCAAAAGCATTACAACATGACAAAATGAAATAACAATAATATAATAAAGAAAGGGAAAGTTCAATTAAAACACATTAGTCTGGATTGATAATTTGATTATTTCGGAGATCAAAGCATGAAATAATGAATTTTACTAATTAAATATTTACAAAATAATTACGAGAGTTCATTAATTCATTGGTGTAGTGTACCAGAAGTGGTGTGGCCAAGTAAATACTCTAACTAATTTGAAAACTTGAGATCTATCCTTCCACGCAATACGACGGGATGGAACGGATTGCAGCGAATTCAACTTTAATGGCCGCCAACTTGATAAAAAGCCACCGGACGTCTTTCAAGTTGTTAGTACCCAGTACTCACCCGCCATCCTCGCGACATAGCCCCTTTAACTGAAAATGCTATGCGTAGCCATTAAGGATTTTTGCATCCAGACGATGATTCATTAACGCCAGTTTCTTAATTTGCCTTATTTTAATTTTCAAGTGCGTGGATAAACTTTAAATTACACGATTTTCCTACCAGATTGTGTAGTTTTGAAGTTTTGAAGTTGTGCAAAGATTCCCGCTGAAGTCAAGCAAGCAGTCAGAACCCAATAATTTTTATATTGGCCTGATAGCAAAAATCTATCGACACTACTGTAAAAAGCATCTCAAAATTAGTAAAGTGGCCGAGTTTAAAAGCGATATCTTTTAAAATAGTGGAGATATAGCTCCGCAAAGTCGGCAAATTTCACAGACGTTTGTATTGGCGCGCAGCCAAATTTTTTGCCTACCGGTAGGCAAGAAATTTGGCTGCGCGATACGAACGTCTGTGAAATTTGCCGACTTTGCGGAGCTATATATCCACTATTTTAAAAGATACCGCTTTTAAACTCGGCCATTTACTAATTTTGAGATGCTTTTTCCAGTAGTGTCGATGGATTTTTGTTATCAGGCCAATATAAAAATTTGGAAAACCCTGATAAGGCCTATTCAAACTCATTCAAAAATGTTCGTCTTAATGCAAAACTCCTAAATGTTCATGCAAAAAATTAAAACGATGGTTTATTTTCCTAAATTGATCACACATCTATTTTAACGCTCATGAAACTTTATTTCGAGGTGATGAACAGCAAAAGGTGTAGTGGTTTACTTCACAAAAGTTCTGATGTAAATAAATCACTTACATATATCTCGCCTGAATCTTTGCCGTCCTCTTTTCTCCAGGCGCATTTCTTCCAGTTCATGTGTGAAGACAGTCGAGAAGTTCCACTGTCGCCTTTGTCCCCTCTCTCTCCTTTTTGGCCGGCGGTACCCTGGATCCCAGGTTCTCCTTTTGATCCTTTCTTTCCTTCAGCACCAGATGGTCCCTGGGGTCCAGTCTTTCCCGGGCTGCCCAGGTCTCCTTTGGCTCCATCACGTCCATCGCGGCCAGGTGTCCCGGGAGATCCCGGCATGCCATGTGTACCGGGAAGCCCATTTGTCCCTGGTTGGCCGCCATAACATAATGGAAACGTCTGTGTTGGATTTAAGGGATAAAATTATTTTAGAATTTCTTCACATCTCTATCAATTGTGTTTTGAAATTGTGTTCTTTTTTTCCCTATTAAAAGGTACGAGGCCTATTTTTCATCATTTAGGCGAGGTCCGTTTCCGGGTTTTGGTTGTCGTTATAAATTTTGCGATGTTTCGTAGTTTCTCGAATTTTAATTGGCTATTTCAAAAAATGTCCAGGAGCGTCTTTTAGGAATAAAATAAGAGGTTTTATATGTTCACAAACTGTGTTACCAAACTTAGGTTTTAAATTTACTAGTTCTTTTTGTGACTTTTACCTTGTAAAAAGGCATATCAAAGACATATTTATCTATTTAAAGTTTATTTTTCAATTTTCGTTACCAATTTTTTCTCTAAAAAACCGTCAGATTTATGAAACGTTACTTTTGACTGACTCGTTAGTTAACTTTGTTATCTTTATGTATGCGATCTTTTTTAATCTTGTTTTTTTTTTTAAAAAAAAAATTAAAGCTACAGTTGTGTAGTCTTCTTTTTGGTAACAGGGCTTACATATGGCAATATCTACATGATTTTCATTATCCTCTGCGAGAGGCAGTATTAATTGCAAGTGATAGCAATAGCTGATAAATTTCAACAGTTTTGCTAGCCTGTGTGCAATTATTAAGATATATCTTTCAGGCTTTGTAAGAAAGCTGCTATTTTTAAACTATAAACTAACCTTGCTGTCAAGTGATTTGCTGCTGCTGTTGTTGTCCGTCGCAGAGCACAAAGTGGTGAGTGATAAAATCAGTACACATAACATGGTGGTCAGCGGAAAGTTCATACGAGTTTGCGCCTTTTATACCTTCTTATAACCTGTAAACATGAACAGTAACCACGCAAGGTTATAAAACATCACACGCAGTGAAGACAATGATAACCCTGCTAATGATTCCTTTTGTTTTTAGTTTAAGATGTTTAAATATTATATTTGTGGTTTTCAGTGTTCGGAAGCGAGTAAATCACTTTGACAAACATTGATGAAATAATAAATCAATCTTACTACGACGTTAGTCTCTTGGGAATTACGAAGGTGTGCCGAAGATTCACCAAAGCACGCGAAAACTTACAAAAATAAACACTAGAATGTGCTGTCATGGTTTCAAGTTTTCACATAAACTCGGGGTAATTTGATTCACCAAATCAAAAATCAACAACGACGGTAAGACTAATGTAAAGAGAGATACATAGTGTTTTTCCATTTCGGTAATAAATATAAAAATGTAACTGAGAAATAAACAGTTTGTCTGGAGTTTTACATGTAATATATCAAAGTTATTGAATCTCTTCGAGTTGTTGGTAAATTGAATGTGAGGAAAATCGACCGAAGCGTGAATCTACAAAGTTGTCTTACCTTACTCCTGTGACTGTAGAAGTAATATAATAATGATAACTTCAGAAGTTTCAGTCGTCTATTTATCTCTTGTGAACGAAACTTATTAATTGTCATTCACGTTAAAACAAGTTCCCAACCTCAGCTTACCTAAATGACATGTAAGAATACGCCGAGCATTATACTAGTTCCGGACGACATAAAAAAACTTATATGGTGTTTATTTATTTTCATGCTTTAAAAACAGGTTCAGATGCTGATCACGTTTTGATCACGTGTCACGTAACACGAAAAAAACCCCGATAGTTGCATACAGTGTAGTTGGGTAAAGTTCAATTAAGCCAGCTTAATTGAACTTCTTTACCTTGACCAGGATACCTTATCAATTCAGTTGTTGAAACCAAACTTTCGTGCACCATAACTAATATAGGCCAAATGGAAAACTGGTTTTGAAGATTTGTAAATTAAACGTGTTTTTTTTTAAATACTCTTAGTAAGCCCGATGAGTTAAATAAATAATGCGCTGGTCACACGCATGCGAAACAACATCCAAGACAAGATTCTCCTGGTATTGACACACCATCCCCTTAACGATCGCATCAAGCGGATCCTCCTGGATAACTTTGATATCTTATCCCGTGATCCCGAGACCAGGGACATCTTCCCACATCGGCCGGTCGTCTCTTCTCGACGCGACCGGAATTTGAGAGACATCCTGGTGCATTCTGATGACCACTGCCCCGCCGAACAGCCTGGTACCTTCGCTTGTCTACGTCCGCGGTGCCGTACCTGTCAATATATCACGTCCGACATCCACCTCCGTGGCCCAAATGTTTCAATTACCATCCGTGAACATTTTACATGCCAATCAGAGAACGTGGTATATTGTATCTCCTGCCGTCGATGCTCCCGATTATACATCGGGGAAACCGGTCGCAGTCTGCGTGAACGCTTTGGCGAACACCTTCGAAGCGTTCAAAAAAACACTCCCGGTTTCCCGGTTGCCGAACATTTTAATTCTACTGGCCACTCACTGTCGGACATTGTCGTTAGGGGACTGAGGTTATGTACCGGCACCAACCTCAAAAGGAAACAAGTGGAAATGGAAACCATCTTTAAGTTGGGCACCATGCAACCGCATGGGCTCAACACGGTTTTCCATTTCCTCTGAACTGCGCGCGCTCATACACTATTTGCTTAGCGCGCGCTATTACAATTTTTCAAATAAAACAAGTCGCGTTCAAAACAACGGTCATCAACCTGATGAAGGGCCAAGCCCGAAACGTCGTTGCTAGAAATTTACTTGACACTTTCTTAAAACATTTTATTTTATTTTTCAAATATGTTTATTTCTATTTCAAATTCTTAAATAAATATACGTTTTTCACACTGATCGCATTGAAAAATGGTTTCTTGTAATTCGACAGTCAAACGCTTCCTGTATCACCTTCTAGGTCGGTACTTACCTCAATTTAAGTAGTGTTTCATAAATCTTCGTCGCTGATTTTTCTTCGATGAATAAAGCACATTAAATTCTACCATACTAGACTGAGCTTTAAGTGAGAAACTATAACATGATTAAACTTTAAGAGATAGTTTGCACTCCGAGATACTTTTACTTTTAAATGCAAACAAGCCTGGCTTGATGCTCAAATAACCCGCTGCTGTTTTCTTCTAATAATTTGCAACACAATATACGATTTCTGTTTAATCGTCTTATTATAAACGCTTTCTACGTTTTATTGTTTTTAATATCTCCACTGCATGGTAAACGGTTTTAGTTTTGCAAACAACAAGCAAATACCCAGTTACAGAGCTAACGAGATCTTAGTTGAACACATGAAGGTCTGTACATGTAAATTATTGCTTACCATGTCTACCATTGAAGTATCTCCGCTACTCAATTGTCTGTCGTGACTGAGGACAAAAAACTAAAGGATGGAAGAAAAAAATTGCTCGTGAGATTAATCATTAAAATTCCATTAAAGAATAAAAAAACGAAACAAAATGCATACTTACGCTCAAATTTTGCCCGACTTTGTTAAAAACTTAACAATAGGCAATTCCCTCTTTACCAAAGTTTTGCTTCCTTAAACAAGAATCTTGTCATAACAAGTTTGTGACTATGCAGAAATTAATTCTATTTTTCTACCAAGCAATCTTGTTTGGCTAGAAGTCATGGCAAATTACTGTACACTCAAATTAATTCTATTTTTCCACAAAGCAATCCTATTTGTATAGAAGTCATGGCAAGAATAAAAATAGAAAATTGTAAGTACCAAAACTATCTGTGACAAACTAACGCTTCGGAATTAGCTCTTCGCTTTTCTTTGAATACTAAAGCACAGTAACTGATTCCACCCTAAGCAACATGATACATCGTTAAGAGACAAATTGCAATTGTATTTCGAGATAATTTTACAACAGTCAATTAGAGAACACGAGTTAGTCATTGCAAACCTGCATAACTTGATACTGAAATAACCCGCTCATTGTTTTTTACTGATAATTTGCAGCACTATATACTGTTTCTGTTTATATTATGGTCTTTCATGGTACTTATCAATCGTCTTAAACGTTTTCTCCGTTTTATGGCTTTTAATATCTCCACTGCGTGGTAAATGGTCCTAGTTTTGCAAACAACAAACGAATACTCAGCTATAGAGTTGAGGAGATCTTAGTTGAACACATCAAAGGTCATTAAAGTCTGTACTAGTAAATCATAGCTTACCATTGAGGGTCCTTTGAAGTATTTTCGCTCCTCAGTTGTCTGCCGTGATTGAGGACAAAAAGCTAAGCAATTGAAGATGGCGGAGCTCCTCCTACTATATAAAACCACACACTACCCACAATCCCTTGATTCGTTCCGACGAAGGGCTAGCGCTCGAAACGTCAGCTTTCTCGAATCTTTTTACGGTGGCTAATTTACCTTATCGACTCAGTCGATAAAACCAAATTCTTGTGCTTCACCCCCACCGACGCAGCACCACAGTTTCTCTAGAAACTAACCCCATTCATTTGAAGAAAAATAATGCTCGTTAGATTATTGATTAGTATTTCATTAAAGAATAAAAAGAGGAAAATCGCATACTCACACCGCAAATTTTGCTGGCTATCATGTTAAAAACTAAAAAACTAACAATTTCCTTGTTACCAAATTTTTTGCTTGCTTAAACAAGGCTCTCGTCAGAACAAGTTTGCGAACTGACTATACACAAATTAATTCTATTTTTCTACCAAGCCTCTTGGCTAGAAGTCATAGTACATAAGAGAAAAAAAAAATAGAAAAATTATAAGCACCAAAATATGTGAAAAAAAAATCGAAACGTTTCGGGCTCTAGCTCTTCAGCTTCTGTGGATTTATTGCATCAAATGCCTCGCACCTTAAGAACCTTTCAGTTGAAATAACAACATAGAAATTATACGGGGTTATATAAAAGACCTCCAAGGGAATGATGTCTTTTATTTCTTATTTGCTATATTCTTCCTTTAAATGCAAATGTAATTCGCAACATATCATAATATATAATGTTAAGTTTTTTATACAACCAAGGAATGAGCATTTTACCATCATACAAACATTTTAAAGTATTCATAGTTGTTTTTGGATCATCTTATTTGAAATTAATCGTAGCATTACATTTGTGAAAGGTGGCACCCGATGTTCTCTTATAAAGCTCACATCATTTGAAAGAATATTATATAAGACTAAAAAAAGTCAATAACATCCCATGATTTTATATCGGCTGTGTCCAGAGCTCTCTGTTTGGATCCGACGAAAGCTTTTTTTCTTTCATCTTGTTGTTTTTGTATCTTGTCTAGCAGAGAGTTTGTTAGTTCATACCAGCGGCCCAAGACAACCGTTTAATAATCAATTCCGGATCAAAGAATCTACACTGTGAAGCAGACAAAATCAATCCTAATGTTTGAATTTAATGTTGCGTTAATTCGATTGTTACTAGATTGTTTCCTCATGTACGAGGTTTTGTTGAGGATTCATCACTTTGATTCTTCATTGCACCAGAAGCCGTGGTTACAACTGAATTTATCTTCAAACTGACATAAATACATTTTTAATCATCCTTCAGTAAGATACGACGATTTTATCACGAGTGAACTAACCATCATTTTTCACTGGCTTACGTACAATGCAATTATTTAGTCCACAGAATGAAGGCAAAGGCCTTCGTCATTTTGTTTACAGCCGAGAAACACAGATTCGTCGCGATTCATACTTTAAACAAGCGCTACCAAATTTGCCTAATATTTCGTTTTCACTCGCTTGAAAGCTACTCATGGGATCCACTCATATAAGAAAATAATGTTGTACCTCCACAGTTACCGGGCTCTGCTTGTGAAAATGCTCTAAATTATCGAATAATTTATTAAGTATCAGAAATGGGAACGAATTCTAAGCGCTCTGCAAAAGAACTGAATAATTCGGTATCTAGCACCCCAATCAAACCTAGTACAAAGCAAATGAGAATGGAAGATGATGAAGAGCTAGATATCAAGAAAATTTTAAAGGAAATCAACTCAAAACTAAACAAACTCGACAACATAGAAGATCACTTAACACGTGTCGATGGCGAAATCAGAGATTTAAAACAATCCCTTACTTTCGTCCACGATACTACTGATGAGCTGAAAGTTGAACAGAAGAAGCAACAAGCTACGAATAAAAGTCTAGAGGAAAGCATCGCCAGGATTGAGGCTCAAAATGCAAAATTACAAAAGGAGCTGGTGGATATGAAGTCACACTCGATGCGATCGAATCTTGTATTCTATAATCTACCCGAGGAAGAAAAAGAGAATCCGGTTTCGGTGCTAAGGGAACTGCTTGGCAAAACAATGGCGATAGACGAGTCCAACGAGGTTGAAATTGAAAGGGCTCACCGGCTTGGTGGCAAGCGAGATGACGGGAAACATCGACCCATCGTCGCGAAATTCCTGAGGTACCAAGACAAAGAATATATACGCAAGTCGGCATATTTGTTAAAAGGAACCAAAATTGGAATTGCAGATCAGTTTCCGAAAGAAATAGCTGAGGAACGAAAAAAACTCTACCCTGTCATGAAGAAGGCAAAACACGAAGGGAGCACTGTAAAGCTCATCAAAGACAAACTTTTCATAAATGGCCAGCGCTACAGGGGAAATGAAGAAGCTACACATCAGATGCTTAATGAATCAAGCTAAGTCTGGACTAATCATCGCTCAATTGAGACATTCTTTTACTCTAGTTTATTTTAATCCTAACATGATTTATAATTTTTTTTTTTTTTTTTTTTTTTACCTAAATCACTGAACCGACGAATTAAATACATGTAATTTTTGTGATTGCATAATAACCCAAGATCAAAGGTCGGTAGCATGCAACATCTGCAATAACTATTATCATAATAATAGGCATTGTTTACGTTTAACAAATGCGTCTGGCACAGATAAGGAGTTTACTTGTTATCAATGCGTTGATGCTTGCTTACCATTCAATAATCTTAGTGATGACAGCTTTCTTCAAACTTCTGAAAATAGAATACATGACCGTAGCAGCATTGAAAATATCATGTTTAGCCCTTATCATCAAGATCTACTTGAAAACCACAAGCATGGGAACAAAGAAGATAATTGTTTTGAGAAAGATATAATGCCAATTTCTACATCTCATTTCTACTCATCACTGGAATTTAACAGTTTATTAGCAAACAGAATAATATCTGAGAACAATTTATCTTTTCTACATTTAAATATTAGGAGTATAAGGAACAAGTTTGACGCTTTACTAAATTACTTGAATTTATTAACCCACAGATTCTCATTAATTGCGCTCACTGAAACTTGGTTGAATGATATAGATGGTGACAATTTTAAAATCCCTGGATATAACTTAACCAAAATTAACAGACAGAACAAAGGCGGAGGGGGAATTTGTATTTTTACTAGGGAGAATATTAAATTCAAAATACGAAATGATTTAGTCAATGAAGAGAACAACAGCAATACCGAAATTTTGTTTATTGAAATATTGAATGAAAAATGTAAAAATGTTATTGTTGGCATAATATATCGACCACCAAATAGCAAATTTAATGACTTCAAAAATGATCTAAAAACGATTTTAACAAAATTAGACAAATCAGATAAGCATTGCTATATTATGGGTGACTTTAACATTGATCTTTTAAAATATGAATGTTGCAATTATTCCAATAATTTTTTCAATCAGTTGTCATCCTCGGGCTTTGTGCCACTCATCACAAAACCTACTAGAATTACTAAATCAACTGCAACATTAATCGACAACATCTTCACAAATAGTGCTCATAAAAGTGAGCATCAAAGCGGCATCCTATTAAATGATATATCCGATCATCTACCCATTTTCACTATTACAGAACACATGACCAATGATCGCCCTGTAGTTCCTACCTCAGGTAGCTACATAGCTAGGAAAATTGGCAAGAGATCTTTAGAACTTTTTGCTGATCAAATAAAACGTTGTGATTGGCAATCCACATTTTCAAAAAATAATCCAAAAGATTCATATGATTCATTCTTCAAAGAATTTTTTGAGATATATAATAATCATTTTCCACTAAAAAATATAAACATAAAAGTATTAACAGAGATAACAATAAATGGATATCTAAAGGGATAATTAAATCTTCTAAAACAAAAGAAAAATTATACAAAAAGTTTATCAGAAATCCTACAAAAACTAACGAACAAAAATATAAAAGATATAGAAATAAACTAAACCATTTAATACGAATTGCCAAAAAGAATTATTATTGTAAAAAATTCAATCAAGCTCAAAATGATATCAAATCAACTTGGAATACCATCAATGAACTACTTGATAAACAAAAATCTAAAAGCCAGTTACCAAGGTCTTTCATAAATGAAAATAATGAGGAAGTTAATGATCCAAATTTGATAGCAAATAATTTTAATGATTTTTTTGTTAATGTTGGGCCAAAACTTGCAAAAGAGTTCAGCCATAGTAGTGATGAATTTCATAAATATCTTAAAGGTGAATATAAAGATTCAATTTTTCTTTATGAAACAAGCCCTAGCGAGGTAAACAAAATAATAGATAAACTAGAATGCAAATCTAGTTGTGGTGTTGATGATATTAGAAGTAAAGTTATAAAATATGTGGCTCCTTATATATCTTCTCCATTAACCCACATTTTTAATCTGACATTTACTACCGGTAAAATTCCAAATGACTTAAAAGTAGCATTGATAACACCAGTGTATAAAGCGTCTGAAAAAAATATTTTCTCGAATTATAGACCCATCTCTGTACTTCCCTTTTTTTCTAAAATACTCGAAAAGCTCATGTATAAAAGACTGATTGACTACATAAATAAAAACGGAATATTAACTGACCGCCAATATGGATTTCGAAGTAAAAGTTCTACTAATCATGCTATAATTGAACTTGTTGATAAAATAACAAAAGCCATTGAGCAAAATGAATTCACAGTAGGGATTTTTCTCGATTTATCAAAAGCATTTGACACGGTAGATCATAATATCCTTCTGCAAAAACTTTACTTTTATGGTATTCGTGGCATATGTCATGACTGGATCAAAGACTATCTCACCAATAGAAAACAAATTGTTAAATATGATAACGTAAGGTCGACCAAAAAAATAATTACTTGTGGGGTACCACAAGGATCTATCCTTGGACCGTTACTTTTTCTTATATACATCAACGACCTAAGCAACTCTTCTAATAAGTTATCTACTATTTTATTTGCCGATGATACTAACCTTTTTTGTTCAGGAAAAAACCTAGAAGAACTGGAATTGTTAATAAATGAGGAATTAGCACATGTCCACGAGTGGCTTATGCTAAATAAACTGACTCTCAACATAAAAAAATCAAATTACATCATCTTCAAAACTCATAAAAGGAAACTTAAAAGCCATCTTAATCTAAAATTAAACAATGAGACGCTACAGTGCGTTGAACACACCAAATTTCTAGGAATCATAATCGACCAACATCTGACATGGAAAAACCATATTAATTTTGTCACTAAAAAGATCATGAAAACTACAGGTGTGCTTTGTAGAATTCGCTTCTACATTAGTCAACCACTCCTAAGAATGTTGTACTACAGTTTAATATATCCACATCTCCATTATGGAAATATTGTATGGGCAAATACTTATCCAACACGGTTGGAAAAGTTGTTTAAATTGCAAAAGAAAATATTAAGAATAATAACTTTCTCATCATACACTGCTCCATCCCTTCCTCTATTTAAGAAACTTCATCTTTTAAATATACACCAAATAAATGATCTGCTTATCTCCTCATTCAGTTTTAGCCTAAATAGCAACGTACTTCCATCTTATTTTGAAAATTACTGTATAAAGAATTCTAAAGTGCATAATTATAATACTAGAGGATCAACGCAATTTCATAAGACATTTAATAGAACAAATTATGGAAAATACTCTACCAGAGAAAAAGTGATAAAAATCTGGAACGAAACCCCAAATTCTATCAAATGCTCTGCATCTTTAAAAGTCTTTAAAACAAAAATGAAGCAATTCTTTTTACAATAATGATACCGATATGTATCGTACTTTTTTTTTTTTCTAATCAACTACTAAGCTTAGCATAACATTATTTGCAATGATTAGAAATTATATATATATTTCCAATATCTGATACCATGTAACTAACTTTAAATAGAAAATTTTTAAAAGGGAGACTACCTTGTAAAAGCCCGCAAGGGTTTCCTTAGTCTTCCTCCCAAATGTTGATTGTAACAACCCAAATACTCGATGTATTAATTTTAATAAGGGAAATAAAGTCAATACAAGAAGAACAAACAGAGAAGAACGTATTGTTTACAATGTGCAAAGCACGATAATTCTAATCATTCATCAGGCGTTTCGAATTATTGAAAATGGCGTTAAAAAGCGGAAAACTGCCAAGGTATTCTCGGCTGCGTCGAATTGTTTCTACTGCATTATGCTATTCATTTGTATTGCATTTTCAAATCGACAGAAAACTGAGATATACTGTGCTGTATAGTTGTGGGCGTCTATCTTATTCCCGAAAATCTTTGCAATGGGACCAGGCTTAAAACAAAATCAAGTAAAAGCTATTAATACTTGTTGTCACAGATTTTTCCGGAGTAAATCCTCTGATTTATATCTATATATTCATTGATCATTCAGCGCTCTTATTCTACCATGTTTTACAATAGGGTGATTCTGGTGTACCTATACGGCAAGCCAGTAAAGTTAGCAAAGGAGAATTGTTGACAAATTATTGTCAAAAATTCGAGTTCACCATTGTAACCATTTCGAATCTCAAACGATTCCGAAATTCGAAACCAATACGAAAATCGAAATTTCTTTTACGAATGGCGGGCCATACCACTGGGTATAATTGTTGGTCTGTTGATCAATACAATTTATTTAGAGTTTTATCGAGAGTTCAAGTTATTGGGTCTCTATATAGTCTGTATATTATATTTTGCATTGACTCGCTTCAACTGACCATTGTAACTTCCTGTCTGATCACTGATGCCACTGCTATTGATAAATACAGTCATTAGTTAGATTTTTATCTAGGGTTCAAGTTATCGGGTCTCTATAGAGTCTATATATTGTATTTTGCACTCGCTTCAACGACTTCAACTGATCATTGTAACTTCCTGTCTGATCTGTGATGCCGCTGGTTTTGTTCGGTTGTTGGTGCATGCTGTTAATCGCTAAAATCCAGATCACACTGACACTATACTCTGGACAACATCCAGGGCGATCCGGCACAACAGAGACAAAACTGAAAACGAAAACGAACAATATTATTTACGGAAATATTAATTAATTTTGAATGATCTGTATTAGTCTCCTTATGATTTCGTTTTACGGACCCATTTGTATATTTTACAAAATTCGTTATTTAATATAATAATATTATGATGAACTAAGATTTGGAGTGCAACTTTACTCAGTGTACATGTTGTATACTGGAAGAATGCGTGGTTCTGTTTACAATGCTGCAAACTGGATTTTAATTGACTAATTATAAGCGTCTAGGATATGTTTTGGGATTGAATCAGTGAACACTTGATGGGTTTGCCACATGGACTTTTTTTTTAACAGTGACTGAAAATCGGCCGACGGACAGTGTTAGGCGGCTGTGTAATGTTTAAGCCGGACAAAATTTCAAATAGAAATCGGAGACAATTTACTTCGGTCCGTTTGCAGTTCACTTTTAGTAAATAAATAAAATTAAAATTAGAAATTAATTTAAATAAATGCAAAATTCGCACCCTTTCTACCATTCGCGAAAGAAAGCGTTCTTACCTTCAAAGTTCCTCTAAGGTCTTCTTTCTGATAATACAAATTACTGTTGAGAATATCTCGTCATATTAAACTTAGATCTGATTAATACCGGTACCGCTTCATAGAAAATCGCGGTCAGTAATTCAAGATTCGTGTTCTGTCCAGTTTACCGCTTTTATTAACTGTCATATTGCATCATAGTCAATTGTTCATTGCTGGCATTTTTTCAAAAGTTTTATGACATTTCATTTGACTCTTCTTACATTTTCAAAAGAGATGTTAATTTTCGTTTTTGTATGTCATCTGAAACAACGAAGTAAGATTTTATTTTGAGATAAATATTTAATTAATATGACCACGTTTAACAATGGAGTTTGTTTAGTACCGCAATTCTCTCTTTCGGTCACTGCCGTCTCTCTCTTCTGCAACCAAAATCAATTAAGGTTTGATTAGTTTCAGAAAAAGATGAACAGTCTTCGTTTTAGGAACGAGTTTCCATAATAAAAGCTGCTAAAGCCTGGTTTCAAAAGGATTGTCCCGATCGTTACGAAAAAAGTGCGGTGCGAATGGTCTTGAATTTCCTTTTTTGCTTCGGCCGCGTCAATGTCGAATTTTCTGCTGTCTTTCGTCAACAATTTAACATTGTATACGCGTTTTTGCATCCTTTAGAGACTTTAGAACCTCCTTCATCAATAATAGTGAAGAGTTCAGCTCACACGATGTTGCCAATATATTGTGAAAGAGCAGTGAATGCTGGGATATAATGATGATTTGTGGGATACATTTCGATCGCCGGTCTGAGGGCGTTTCAATTTGATCGCTCCAGAGCAGCGAGTCAGTACTCTTAATTTTTTTCTTTTTAATTTCGGGATATTTTGATTGCAAACGAAATGACACAAATGTTGCCAAATAGATATGTTGAGGACAACCGACCGTTGTGATTTTTGTCTTCCAAAACTACGCTTGAAAAGGTTCTTTTTCCTGACCCTCAGTCAATGCTAATGACTGAGAGACAAAATCCTACCTGTGGGAGGGTCATTTGGGCCAAAACCTGAATTGTGTATTTACGCCAGGGGCCATTTGGACTCCTGTTTACACTCGTTCATGTCCAGGAGACAAAACCTGCTCGACATGCAACGGCGGTCTAGTTACAATAATACTCGGTCACTCAGTTTTTGGCAACAAGTCATGACATTACTGAATGTGGTGAAACATAACCCATCACAGGCCCTTACACATGACATTCAAGCAACCCTTCCCAGACCCAAACTTTGCACTCGCTCGGGGAAGGAAGAGAGCGGTCTAGGGTCTAGGCTGTGAAAGATAGATACCAACAACATTATTCGACGACCGAACAACTAGCGTGACAAGCGTGACCAATTTGAACCCTAGAAATGTTTGTAATTTAATTTCTGATGCTCTTGAAAGTTGTCCAAAATTAGTAGAGAGTAAATAAAACAAAAGTGAATGACAGTACCTCAGTAGCAATCCGATTCAAATGCCAAAGGATCAATTTTAGTTTTTAATTATTAGAGCTATTAAATTGTACACGTACTTTGTTACAATTGAATAATAGCGGAGCACTTGCCAGGCCGAAGGCCTGGCTGCGCAGCCCCATACTCATAGAACCTATGCCCTTCATTTTTCATGGTCATGGCTAGCGGAATGTTTCGCAGGCGCGTGTGTGCCCGCCCTCCGCAGTCGCTCCGTAGCGCAGGACTAGCTCGCGGGCGCGTATGACGTCGTAAAACATGCGCGTACAACGACCAAAGCGAGGCTTTGTTTTTCGCGCGGTTACACGGCCGAATGTCACGTCAGCTATAAATTTGCTGTGAATTTACTAAGCGGAGAAAACCGTTTAAATTAAAGCGTTATTTCCCTGAATATTTCGCGGTTTGCTACTCAAGACAAGGATACTAATTAAGGGATACTCAGAAGCCGCTTTAGTGAAAAAAACCTTGCTTCGAGGAACTTCATGTATTACGTTTTTATCAATGCTGGAGATGTTTGTTTTCTACGGATTTCAGAACCAGAAGCAGAGATTTCAATTTCCAAGCAAGCGAGGGACTTAAAGGTAAAACAGATTACAGTTTTCGATGAGAATTTATGTTGATATCAATCTGTGAGTGACTTTTTATTGGTGTTATTGTTAGTTTTAAAGAATTGATTTTAAAACGTGATTAAATTCAGTTGTATCGATCTCTTGAATTTCATCGAAGAAAGCTTGAACTCGATGAGCTATAATTAAATGGTACGCGTTTTGCTTTTAAACGTAAACTACTAATGGAGATTTGAATAAATTTTTTCGAAAGAAGATTGTGTTGTCTATTTTTATGTGTTTGTTTATTCATTAGATAGTTTGAAAAGCGATTTTATGTAAACAAAACTTTGATTTTATAGTACAGTTCTATCTTCACTCGCATCGCCTTATGCAAATATGTTTGTGTACAGTTTGCAATTTTTGATTTTCAAATCAGTTTCTTGGGCAATTTTTGAGAAAAAAAACTGTATTTTATTCGGAAACTAGTGGTACTAGTTATTCTAGACAGAGAAAAGTTGTTTTTGTGAACTTTTGTACGGTCTATAAAAATGTACTGTGCAGACGGTCGCGTAATACTGTTTTTGAGAATTGCTAAAATTGAAAATAGCCCGTTCGTCAATCTTAATTCTTGTGCTTCCAACCTTTCACCTTAGTTAAGTTTCACCTTAGTTAAGTTTCACCTTAGTTAAGCTTGTTCAAAGTGCGACGCTGTTAGGCTTGGGCTATCTATATATATTATTGAATAATAGTTTTCACGCCAGCCACTATGGTCTCTCATTATGCTTGCGAGAAACTAGTGATCAAAGAGAACCAAGCGTCCTCAAGGCAATAAGATTTTAAGGTGTTTCCCTCCAGTTTCCGTGTAGCCGCACCGACCGTTTTTGAGCGGCCGTTTAACTAACTTTCCTTTATTGAATTAGAATGAAACTTAACCAAAATATTGTACAAAGTTTGAAGTTTATAAGAGTGTAACAATTTTAAAAATCGTATTTAAAATTGCGGAGATAAACGAGAAACATTGAAATCGCTTGAGTCTAAATTCCGAGCGATTGCGATGGCATCTAGAAAAATCAAAACTATTACGATAAACTATGACATATGGCAAACAAAATATCTAAAAATTAGAAAATTTTGTCGAGCCGATTTTGAGTAAATCAGAAAAACATTTCGAACTTGTGATTTTGCATGTGTATGAGCACATCTACAAATTCCTCAATTAAGCTTATAAAAGTTTAATTTCTCAATATCAAATTTACGCCAAAATGTGTGTTTAGTGTATGAGATGAAACTGTGAAAGTTTGAAAGCGTTTCTCGTTTTAGTTTTGGAGATTCGATTTTCTATAGGAAACCATAGTTTTTTGACTGAGTCCTTGATATTGTAGTTTTAGCACTTTTCTACATATTTCAAAAACCGCGAGATAGATTTTTTTTAAACTTTCATGGTCATTTCCTTATAATATGAACAACATTGTCTCAAAGTTTCATCTTGATTGAAACATTGCAACATGGTCAAATAAAATAATAAAGTTCACCTAAAATGTGATTGAGACTTTGTGCTTTGATTGCACGGTTGAAGGCGCACGTCGCAAAGACGCTTTAATTAATTCAGGTGAAGTGTAACGCATTTCTGAGTGTTGAGAATTATGCAAATCGCAATGACTTCTTTCTTTTCCCTACAATTCAAAATGTCGACAGAGTCCAGAGCACGTCAGATGCGAATAAAAAACCTGCTTACAAATAAACGTCCCACTGAAATTCGTGGGAATGATAAAAATAACGTGGAACACAGCCCCTAACGTTACTCCGCAAAACATGATGGTCACGCAGAAATGCGTTGCGCTTCACCTGAATTAATTAATTAAAGCGTCTTTGTGCGCCTTCAACCGTGCAATCAAAGCACAAAGTCTCAATCGCGTTTTGCGTGAACTTTATTATTTTATTTGACCATGTTGCAATGTTTCAATCAAGATGAAACTTCGAGACAATGTCGTTCATATTATAAGGAAACGACTAAAAAAGTTTTAAAAAAATCTATCGCGCGGTTTTTGAAATATATAGAAAAGCGCTAAAACTACAATATCAAGGACTCAGTCAAAAAACTATGGTTTCCTATAGAAAATCGAATCTCCAAAACTAAAACGAGAAACGCTTTCAAACTTTCATAGTTTCATCTCATACTTTAAACACACATTTTGGCGTAAATTTGAGATTGAGAAATTAAACTTTTATAAGCTTAATTGAGGAACTTATTGATGTGCTCAAACACATGCAAAATCACAAGTTAGAAATGTTCTCGTGATTTACTAAAAATCGGCTTGACAAAATTTTCTTATTTTTAGATATTTTGTTTGCCATATGTCATAGTTTATCGTAATAGTTTTGATTTTTCTAGATGCCATCGCAATCGCTCGGAATTTAGACTCAAGCGATTTCAATTTTTCTCGTTTATCTCCGCAATTTTAAATCCAATTTTCAAAATTATTACAATCTTATAAACTTCAAACTAAGTACAATATTTTGTGTAAGTTTCATACTAATTCAATAAAGGAAAGTTAGTTAAACGGCCGCTCAAAAACGGTCGGTGCGGCTACACGGAAACTGGAGGGAAACACCTTAATGTGCACGAGTTAACCTCGACAAAAATTAATCGCAAAGGATGTTCACTTGACTTTGCTCCTTTATAATCCACATCATCGCAATCACAAACAAAACATTGAAATATTCTAAGAGATAAGCAGTAAGGTAAAGCTTAGAAAAGGTGAGAATCTACTCCAACTCCGTCTTCATTTCCGCACATTGAAACAACAAGGATTTCATCCGCGCGCATCTTAGCTATTTCCATTTACCCATTAATTAACAAAGCAGATCAAAATGTCACCAGAATCAAACAAAGGTAAACGCAAAATGACCGACAGTACTTTTAAGTACTGTCGATCATTAAAATGACTGTCCCCACACGAAGCAGTGACACCCGTTTTCCCTCTACCATCAATTTTCCCCTCCAAATTGCCTGGGGAACATTGAGAGTCTAGGGAAAACAAAACTCACTGTTCTCTTGGAGCTGATCTAAGACCACATTGTAGTAAGTGGTCAATTCTTCGTTTTTTTAGCCTTTTAAGAACATATACCTCTATGCAATGGTGCGAACGTTGGGCAGGGCTAATTCGCGAGCGCGTATGACGTCGCAAAACATACGCGAATGACGCCACACAACATCCGGGATCTTAGCAATTTTAAAACGAAAGCGAGGCTTTGTTTTTCGCGCGGCTACATAGCCGAATGTCACGTCAGCTTACGCTCAACACTCTTGTTGAGTTTAGTTAACCGTGGAGTTTAGCCGAGAAAACCATTTGCAGTTGTTTTTTTTGCGGCATTTATCCGCGGTTTGCTACTCAAGACAGGTTTCACATTTCTCAAACAGCGGTCAAGACCGCATTTGAGGCTGCGTAACTTTGCAAGTCAAGCGTTTTTGGACGAATATAGAGCTAAGTGCTTATTTTTAAAGCTAGTAGATTGTCCAAGCATTTGTTTACAGCTAAATTCTTTGGAATTTAATTCTTGTGCTTCCGACCTTTTCACCTTAGTTAAGCTTAATATCATTACTTTATTGTTCTATATTGTGCAATTGTGGCTTGCATTTAAAAAGGTTTCAATTTTGAATAATTAGGTTATATAAAACGTGCTTAAATTCAGTCGTTTCATGATTTCTTTCAGCGAAGACAATCAGCTTGGCCTTGATGCGTATTCTTGGTTTGCAACCACGTGACAAGGCGGCCATTTTTTTTCGCAGAATTTGCATGAAAATAGAGTTTAGTTCTCAGGGGAGAGAAACGGTTTTGTTCTTGAGCAAAACCGGCAATAAATGGTTCGCGAGGAGAACTGGGTATGAGTCGTCAGAGCTAGACGTAGATTTGTAAGCTCCACAGACCCGGCTTTGATAAATTAACACAACACAGGTTAGGAAACAGTATGCGTGAATTACCAAACCCTAGCTCGTTTAAAGCTTATATCCGTAGCGTTGACCTGGCCAGCCTAGTGGAAGACAGCAGCAACCGCTGGCAACTGCTGCAACCTTTGTAGCACGTGATTATTCACAATTATGTACATTTTTAAATCTTAATATATAGTTTATTCAGTTAAATTATTACTTAATGTGATATTGTACATAGTCTTTTTAGAATCAAAATTATTCTTTTTATTTTGTAATAGTAGGTGTCCCCAATTAGCTCTATGAGCTAAATACATAGACACGGTAATAAAGATTTTATTATTATTATTATTATTATTATTACTGCCTTTTTTTCTACGTCTTTCACTTTGCAATCATCACCACAGCAGTTACGAGCATGGGGAACAAAGATTTCGATAAGAAGCGGCAGAGGATCAGTAGCTCTAGCACTGACCCTGAATCCATCGAAGCAGCCCAAGATGGCGCCTGCATTAAAATGACGTTAAAAGAATACCAAGATCTCATACTAAGGCTTACAGCTATCGAAGATAACACTAAAATCAGCGAAGAACGAATTCTTAATCTGGAAGCTAGATGGGACGAAGCTCAAGTCGATATACAAGCCTTCAAAAAAGAACTGTGTGAAGTAAATAAGTCAGTGAACAACACCAAAGATTCCATTGAATTCACCCAAGGTGAACATGATGACCTTGTAGAACGCGTCGCGAGCTGCGAAAACGAGCAGTCCACTTGTTTGAATGAACTGACTCATTTAAACATCTATAGTCGTCGATGGAATCTAATTTTCTACAGAGTCAACGAGTCCAAAAACGAAGATTGTTTCGAGTTCAAGTTGGCACGCGACATATTAACCCGAAATTTAAACCTGCCCGAGGAAAAAGTCTCGAATATGAAGCTTTGCGGAGCTCACCGTCTTGGTAAGCCAAACAGAAGTAGACCCCGACCTCTCTCCTCCGCAGAGGCTTTGGTGTGGGGAGAAGAGAGAATCCACTGAGCGAAGTGAGTGCAGACGCAAAAAAATGGAGAGAGCGGCGGCAGGAGCCTCTGCCAGATACCACACCCAATATGGCCGCCATCCGGCGGAGGTAACTTTCATTAATGTGTTCCTCACCAGGGGTGGTATAACATGTTTATATTCTGAAGTTACGCGATGTTCAAGTAGGAAAAACGTATTTAAATGCGTGGAAAGCTGGAAAACTTTGTTGTCCAGATAAAGACTGTTTTTCTGAAACTGTTTTGTCATGTAGTGCTGGGTTAAACCATCACTACAAAATATTCGACATTCGCGAGACCCACCATGTGGCGATCAAGAAATTAAGGAAGGAAATAATCTTTTAAGGAACATGTGGCGGCCGAAACTCTGAAAAACTTATCAATTCTGTCTCAAAAGAGAGGAGAACAAGTAAGTTTTCTTTGAAATGTTGCTACGTGTTAAAGAGATTGATTGTCGAGTGCGAAGTCTGCGAAGTTTGCGAAGTTTCTTTGCAATGCGAACCAAGCTAAACGAATATAAAGGCATATAAATTATACCAGCATGAACTTAACTTAGTGGTTACAAGCTTATATTTTTTTCTTCGAACATTAATATGTTTAGAAACCATGCACTCGATCATATCGCTGATATATTTCATGTGAGAGATAATATTTGTGGTAAAAAGGAGCTTTGTATTTACTGCAGTATTTTAATATAAATCAAATTTAGTGAAATAAACATCATCTTCAGGTCAAGAATTAATAGCATGGTTTGTGCTTTAAATATAACTACAGGCTTTTTGATGGGAGCTTTTAAATATTACAGGCTATACAATAACAACCGGACTTTTTAAAGTTACAGTTTGCTACATTGAGGCTGATTAAAAAACAATACTACAAATGAATAAAATATTGATGAGATAAAAAGCAGATTATGTCAGCAAAGAAATTCCACTCTCAGTCAGTTTTTGAGTATGATACCTTCTGTGAGGGACAACAAGAAGCCATCCAAGCCATAGTCGAGAGAAAGGACTGTAATATTGATGCCCACTGTAGAGGGAAAAAGCCTTATTTTTTTTACTGTTGCTTCCATAATTAAGCAAGGTCTAACCGTCATTATTGAACCTCTTAAAATTTCAATGGAAGAGCAGGTTGCTGCTCTGAGGGAAAAAGGTGTGTCTGCCTTTTACTTTAACTCTACAGACACAGAGATGGATTTTGTAATTCACAGTTTTTCTCGGTTTAGGTCTCAGTAATGATATGTTTTTTACTAGTCCAGAATGTATTTTTAAATATGTAAGACTTCAAAATGTCTTATCCAACTGGAAAGACGGTAGCAGGTTAGCCTTCATTGTCATTGATGAAGGGGCGACCCCGTAGCTGTCCAAACGATGTCTGTGATTGGCGAACGATACAATTGATATATCACTTGAACAATGCCCCTATCCCTAATCTCTATCCCAGCGGGACAAATCTATTGTTTTCTTAGCGAATCATAGACATCGTTTGAACAAGTGCTGGACTACCCTGATGAAGCTCACTGCATCGATTCCTGGGGAGTTGGATTCAGACCAGATAACACAAGACTAGGAGAACTAAAAAAGTATGGAACTGCTATGGCAGCTTTTCACCCATACTTTGCAGGTACTTATTGACAGCTTGAAACTCCAGCAGTGTACTGTATTAAAAATCAACTAGACATCATTTGAGAGAGAACCTGTTTATTGAGGTGTTTGTAATGAAGCTATGGTTTTGTTCAGTTTAGATCCATAGAATTAATTTTTCCGCTAACGTGTTTCGTAGCGAGTATTTGGCAAAACTGCGGCATGCTAAACTCGGCTGCAAGACTAAACCAGCTATTTTAAGCTTACATGTAGCTTAAACTAAACGGCGTAAACTAAACGTTGACATTGACGAAATGCAACCCGAGTAGGAATAAAGACCAAAAACACGAAATACATGAAGTATATTTACCTTCAAGAGACATTTCTTGGAGGCAAATGTCAAGCGCTTCCACCATTTTGACGCTTGACCTCCAAAGAACAGCATACAAGACTACTCCCCACAGTTTCAGCCAGGTTTCATGGGGGAGGGGGGGCTTCGAAAAACAACACTTTTACTTTTTTTTTGTACATATGAAACCTCGTCTGGGAAATAACGGTCGCTACTTGTAGTTACACATTTAGCGCTGATTTTTGCCAAGTTTCAAGCTGTCAAAATCGGCGAGGGCTTAGAATTTTATCAATGTACCAGAAAACGATAAGGATGTTCGAGAAAACGGCATCCATCTGGCAGAAGTTCCCGCCCAATGGATCTCTCGTCTTTTGCGCCTGCAACCACCTTGTCCAGCGGATTCTCCCAACCGAAAACCCCTCAGGAGCCTCTGCGGAGGAGAGAGGACCCCGACCTCTTATCGCTCGCTTTACATGTCGTGCTGACAGAGATCGTATTTGGAAAGCTCGCTATAACCTGAAAAGCTCGCTTGTTTCAATGGGTGAAGACTTACCGAAGCACATACAAGAAATTAGGAAAAACGTCGTGCGATGAAGAAAATAAAACAAGAAACACCAAGCTCCAAAGTATCCGTCGCAGGAGATAAATTAGTTGTCAATGGCAAGATTTATTTTCATTATGATGTCCCAAAGAAATGGCTGCCAATCAAATCCTCGGAAAATGTTCAAGTGGATTCCGGCAATGGTACAACCCGCCAACAACCACAGCCAAGTCAAGAAGAATCCTCTGATGTTATGGTCCAATCTCAAGAACTCCTTAGCCGAAACGAATAAGTGACGTTTTTTTCTGTAAGTCTAATCCATTCTTGCAACTTTAAAATTAACTCTTAGTTGAAAACAGTTTTATTTTTACTCCAAGCTCTTTTTCATGTTTTCAAATACGAAGGCTTCCGTCCTTAAATATGAAATATAGAATTTTCTTTTTTCATGCTTCCCTCGGGGGTAATCAAATTTACACCTTTAATTTCAAATCTAGTTTCCCTTTATTATGAAGTTACATATATTTAGTATTCTATTTTATTACTTCTTGGTTTATTACACATTGTGAGTCAAAGTCGAGGTTATAGTGGACACGTTCTACGTCCCATGATGCTACCCACCCGAATACGCCGAGCCACTTCCATGTGGTGCGTTGATAGGCCTTTTTCAGCGCCTTTTTTATTTTTATTTTTCTGTTTATGTTTCTTTAGTAACATTGTCTAACTTTTTTGATAATTTATTTTATTACTTGTAGGTCGAACACGTTAATTACTAATACAAAAGTCAATGCTTTCACATTCACACTCAATAGCCAAAAGACAACTGTCAAAACTCATTGACGATGCAGTTTTTCTGATAATTTCTTTTGGATCTCTTACAATGTTGTTAAAACCTAGTTTTGATGTGAAATTCCAGTCTTTAAACGTAAGAGGATTGAATAAGTCAATCAAACGTCGACCAATCTTTCCCTGGTTACACAATCAAAAATTCCATTTTACATTCTTACAAGAAATCTACAGCTATAAAGAATGTGTTCAAATTTGGGAATCTGAATGGGGTGGGAAAGATTTTTTTTATTCACGGCAGCTCATATAGCAAAGGTGTCATGACTCTTGTTAATCCTAATTTAGATTTCAAGGTCGAAGAGTGCATTCTCGACACGAACGGTAGATTTCTTATACTTGACCTATTAATTGATGAGTTGCATCTAATTCTAGTGAATATTTATGCTCCGAATGACGCGAACCAGCAAGTCACATTTTTCAATGAACTCGAAAATGACAAAAAAGGTGGAAACCCAGTTTGGAAAAAATTCATTGTAATCAAAGAAATTCAGCAACTTGCCAACGTTTATAATTTAACCAACATTTGGCGCGATCGCAATCCGAACGACATGTTCTTAACTACTGTTTGATTGTCGCCAAATATCATGTTTTTGCAACACAAGCGTACGCCGCGGCATCCTAGACTTCGACAGTTTTCTTTTGCGCCTTAATAACAAAATTGACATTCTACGCACCATAGCTTTTAAATCTAACCGCTTAGAGAAATTCAAAAAAACATGGTCCAAACTTCTTTAACTAAGTGAATGCTAGTGCAACTCCCTTAATATAAAATAATTATATTCTTTTAAGCTCGTTGTACTTTTTTTTCAATTAATTTCTTTTTCTCTTTTTGCATATGTATTGTAATTATTATTTCTTTTTTGTTTTCTTTTTTCAATATATTGTAAAACTTTGTATTTACTATTGGTAATAATAATAAAAAAAATAATAAATGGTTCGCGTTTTGCGTTGAAACAGAAATTTATGGAGATTTGAAAAAAATTTGTCGAAATTGTCCACGTATGTCTTTGTTCATTCATTACATCCAGGCTTAACTAATCAATGATATCAATGACATCAATGTAATCAATGAGTAATCAATGGGTAATCAATGAGTAATCAATTGATTACTCATCGAGTATTGCCAATACTCAATGAGTACTCAGTGACTAATCAATGACTCACAAAATTTTTGGTCATTGATTAGTCGTTGATGTCATTGGTTTACATGAAAAGAGGTGTTGACAGGCCAGACACGACTCATAAGCTCGTGATAACGTGGAACGTGACCTTTAGAGTTTTGCTCGTATATCCCCCAAGGATTTTCTTTTTTTGTATGAGATAAAGGGGGGGGGGGGGGGAGGGGGCTCTTTGTATATTTCTCTTAGCAATAGTTGGTTCTGAATTAAATGCCATTTGCTTATTAAGATGTTTTTAAGACTAGGCAGCGCCGGGTGATACGTTGTTACGAAAGGCAGAATTCTTTTTCGCACATTCTCCTTTTGCTGCAAAGATGACTTCCGTTCATTGAATTTTACCTCGAAAATTATTTTCTCAATGAGATCGTGAGTGTAGCCTCTAGCACGGAGGCGTGCTTTGAAGTTGTTGATATTCTCACTGAACCGGATTTCGCTGAGGAACTTGTTCTTAAAAGTCTCAGGGCTTCACCTTTTCTGAGCCCTTTTCTGACCCCTGGTGGGTGGCAGGAAGAGAAATAGGTGTACTGGAAGGTCTCTGTTGGTTTAAAATGAGTAATCAATGACATCAATGAATAATCAATGACACAACATTTTTTGGGTTCGATTAATCATTGATTACTCATTGAGTATTGGCAATACTCAATGAGTAATCAATTGAGTAATCAATTTATTACCCATTGATTACTCATTGATGTCATTGATCATTGATTAGTCATGCCTGGATTACATTGGTTGAAAAGCGATTTTATGTAAACAAAACAAGACTTGAAGTTTATATAATACTAACTTCACTTGCGTGGCCTTATGCAAATATGTTTGTGTATTTTTTGCAATTTTGATTTCCGAATCAGTTTCTCGGGCAATTTTTGACAAGCAACAACTGTATTTTATTTGGAAAGTAGTCGTACTAGTTATTCCAGACGGAGAAAAAGTTGTTTTGCGAACTTTTGTACCGTCTAAATCACAGGCACCCCAAAGTCATAAGCAGCCCATAAGTCTTATGAAGGGAATAACAGTGGTGACAAAACAACCGAAAACGGCTTGAAATACCCCAAAGGACAAGAGAATTCACCAGAGGTGAGTTCAATAGAATCACTTTATTGAATTAATGCCTAAATTTCGCTTTATCAAGCGTTCGAAATCTACGTTATTTTTTTCCCCATATAAGGTCTTAACGTCCCGTCTCACACACCGCTAATAATTAATCCTTCACTTTCTCGTGACGTGAGCTTGGGCTGCCTGTGTCTAAATGTAGTGTGCAGACGGTCGCGTAATACTGTTTTTGAGAATTGTTAAAATTCAAAAATAGCCCGATCGTCAATCTTAATTCTTGTGCTTCCGACCTTCCACCTCAGTTAAGTTTCACCTCAGTTAAGCTTGTTTAGAGAGCGACGCTCTTAGGCTCAGCCTATAACTATATATATTAGCACATTTTCTCAGTGTTAGTCTCGGTGATTATAACGCATAACGTTAACCCATTGACACCTGAGGATTTTTACGTTTTTGAGTGATTTTCTGCATACACACGCCCCATAGGATTTCGTGACTTTATATTTGGGGTTACCATTGAAAGTGCTGCTGTTCTAAAACACTGAAGGCTCGAGTTTACTGGAAACGTCATTGCGACGCAACCTCGTTCCCAGGGTGAGAGACCCTGGGAACGAGGTTGATTGCGACGTTTTCACTTTGCTCCGTTCGTTCTCAATAAAGGATTCAATAACATGTATCCGCGATTTTTGGTAAGTTCACAGCCATTTTTCATCTTTAGTAGCTGCCTGATGAGCATCATTAAGCTTGAAGGTAGTTCAGAGTCCACTTTCTCAATGAAGCGAGTTTGGTGTTGTACTTCGTTAAAGAATTTGGCTCGTTGTTCGTTGAACTGGAAAAATGGCCGCCACGAAACGAAGTAGCCTTGGGACTCGACTCTGGATGAATTTCTCGATCTACACTGGCATATTTTGGAAGTTGCGACCACTAAAGAACACAACCAGCGTGAAATTTCGGCGGTGGGTCGGAGTGGCTGTGGACTATGAAATGTGTGCGGAAAGAAACGAACGTTGTCAAAAATTGTGGCTATTTCCCAGCATGCAGTGCGGTGGTGATGTTGAAAATCGAGGCAAGGTCAGTATGCACTAGAACGAGAGGCTATAATTCGGCCCGAGCAACGAATAAGAGCAGAAAAATTCACTCCTAAGCTAGGACTGAATTTTGCTGTGAATGTTGACTTTTGAGTTTGCCACAATGATTTGAATAAAAAAAAAGTAAAGGCAAAAACGTGATTTTTGTTGTTTTTCTATGACGTTAAAAACGGTCATTTTTGTTATTGTCCAAATTCAAACGCTGATATTCTGCAAAAATCGCTGACTTTTTTGTGTTTATCGGGTATCTCAACTTTCAACTGCTAGTTAAGGCAATGTTCGCACGATTGAGAAAGTTACAATTTTTTAAAGCAGTGGAGTCTTGTACGGGGGGTTACGGGCGGTTACGGGCGGTTACGGGCGGTTCAGGTGTCAATGGGTTAAGAGGGGTGGCAACAGTCTATGTTGCTGTGGGGTGTGTGTTTTGAAAATCAAAATTTCACAGGGAAGACATGCTTCGATTGCTTTCATACTTCGCTAGGTTTATGAAATATGATCAAAATTAAATTTTTCACTTCTTTTTGTATTAGCAGAAACCGACAAATAATGGTCCAGTTTTTTGATAATATACCCTTGTAGTGTATCAAAACTGTCATCTAATCATACACAGACTTGAATTGAAACTTGAAAAGATTTAGCCTAATATTTTTCAAGTTCCCCCTTCTTTTCTCTCCAAAATGGGATAGAATAGACTATGATTATTCCTCTTCCAAGAACTGGTTGATTTTGAAAATAAGCAAAGGTCAAAATACCTGTGACATTGCCCCTTAACATCAATTTGTTATAACAGTGCAGTGGAGGCTCCATTTAAAGTATCGCCCAGCAGTGTTGTAGATATCTAAAGGATGTCGAAATAATCGGTAGCATTATTTTAGTATTTTTCTTCATTTCACACACAGTTGACACAAAGCTTTACGATGTAGAGGTATCGAAACAAAACAGGCATTTGACAATGTTTCTCTGTTTATTGTTTAACTAGTACTTTATAAGTTTGAAACCTGACGAGTATAAACTCTGATACAGCAAGGCAGGTTTTGAATTTATTTCTAGTTATATTCTACAGGGTAATTCTAAAAGTCTTGTTAGAAAGTCCAGTTGATCACGTGTGACGTGTTTACTGCTGAGCTTTTGGCACCTCTTCAATAAAGATCCGGGACATTGTAGGCCAGCCTGTGTACGCGTCAGCAAGCTTGTGGCCAGTTTTGCAGCTTCCAACCCAGAATCCCACTCGCACCTTTCCCTTGTGGATATTATTACAGTGACCTTCAATGTGCCGGTGACGGTGAAGATTGTGGCCAATGCCTTTTGCCATGTAGAATGCACCGTCAATAGACCCAGGAGAGCTGCACTCGGCGCCATTGAAGGTGAAATACCAGCGGCTACAGCAGCCGTCACAGTTGAAAATCCTGAGGTTACCAGCAAAGTAGACATGGAGGGCAGTGTCTGTGTATTTCTTCATGAAGTAGCAGTTCTGTAAAATAAAGATAACTGACGTTAATTAACATAAACTAGATTTTATTATAGTTCCATGTGATGCGAGGAAAATACGTTTTACGATATTTGTGATGCTCTTTGTCCTGTATATCCTTTTGCACTTTTTGTCCTTCGTTATTGGGAAACAAATTTTCATTATAGCATCAACGCAGTTTAAAACGAACGAGTAATCATTTTAGCTAAGAAAACAAAAAATTTAATTTTTTTCGTAGTCATTAAGGATTTTTGCATCGAGACGACAATTCATTGGCTGCGGTCACATCTGGGCTGCCTACTATAGTTAAGGTCGCGGGGGACAGGTTCCGGTTATCAGTATGCATTTATGCACGAAGTGCGACGGCTGATACCGAAAATGCGCGAAATATTCACGAACAGGCTCTGTAATGTTTCTGCATCAATAATTGCACGTGCAGAGTGCTGTCTGGTAAAATACACTATTTTTTAACGCATTGTTCTTTCCGCATGAAGTGTTGACAATAGCCCGTGGATTAAACTTAGCAAAATTACCATAAATTTATATTTTTTTTGCATTCGTGTTTGCTCGGGAAGCCTTCGGAAGCGTAAAAACAAGCAATTTTGTGTCCAAGAATTCAGCGCGGATAGAGAATTTCATGAGTTGACACTGCAAGGAGGTAAACTAGGTGTATTGTAGATTGTCATATCTGACTCAAAATTTTTAAATAGGCTTTCAAAAGGAAGATATAAGGTTTCAAATTCTAACATGGACAATTTTACTCCTTTAAAAGCTAATAACTGTTAATTAAAGTTGAAATCAAAAAATCGGAGTCAGATATGACACAATAGACGTTTTGACGGATCAGTGAGTGGGGAAATCAACTTGCATTGTATTCTTCTCGAGGAGCAAACTTGGCCACAAAACCACTTTTAAGAAAAGATAACTTTAGTGGCTTACAGCATTGCCGCAAAACGCGATCCCTTCAATAAAAAACAATCCTTACGCACTTCCATTATTCGCCAATATCTCTGTTAAATTTTAGCGAAATCGGCTTTCAAACGTTCACGATATAACGTTTTTCAAAGTGACACCCCTGCCAAAATTTTGCCTTATAAATTTATTCATGGCCAGGTATCCCCCGCGACCTTAAGACGAGGATAACTATAGTTAGCTATTTCGGTAATGTGACCGCTTCTCTGTTCGCTCTAACTATAGTTAGAAAATTTACGCCTCGGTGATCCAAAACAATACAGACTAACTATAGTTATATCCAAGCAGGGTTCATGGGTTAGTCTTAGGCCCCGTCCACACGTATCTGGATATTTTTTAATCCGCAACTTTTTTGTTGCGGATTTGAAAATATTCGCGTCCACACGTAGCGTATTCGAATCGTACTTGCCCGTCCACACGTATCCGGATTCGCTCTAACAGCCAGGGCTTCTCTTTAAATGTTGTCAAAAAAGCATACGCAAAGGCCAAGTTCAAATCAAAAGTTCAACTGTAAACACGTTATTAGACTAGAAATAAGTCCATGTAGAAGTGAAGCGATAACATTTCGGTCGGCCATGTTGAATATTCGCGCGGTTAAAGACTGGATCTGATACTGTTACGTCAGCGTATTAAAAAATATCCGGATTCGACCGTCCACACGATGCCGTACTCGTAGCGTATTTAAAAATTTCCACTCTGGAGAGCGAATTCAAAAAGTTGCGGATTCGTGAGCCGAATTCACCGGATACGTGTGGACAGAAGGCCAATCCGCAACAAAAAAGTTGCGGATTCAAAAATATCCGGATACGTGTGGACGGGGCCTTAAGTTTACAAACAAACAAACAAACAACCAATCAGAATGTGACAATTCTTTTCGCACGTGCGAGATGAGTATATATAAATATGCAAAATAAAAACCAAGCGTGAAGCGAGGGGGGAAACCAAAAACAACAAACAAAAAATTTACATACAACAAGGTAGCAACACGGTTTGCCGCACGAAAAAAAATAAATAAGAAGAAGAACAAGACACACTTTACGTCGGTCAACCATGTTGACATTTCACGGATCGACAATAAGGGCCGTCACAAACTTCTTTGAATTCTGACGTCATCCATAGGCTAATTAAAACTAACTGTAGTTAACTGCGTGGTGTGACCGCAAAGTCGACCGAAAGCACTAACTACAGTCACGTAACTTGAGACTAACTTAAGTTAAACTTCAGTTACGTCGTAGATGTGACCGCAGCCATTGAAGCCAATTCCTTAGTGGGAATGGGTATTAATTTGCCATATTTTAATGTTCAATAGCGTGAATAAAATTTAAATTAGAAAGGAGATGTTTTTCTTCAATTTCAAACGATTTTCCTGCAAGATTTTCAAATATGGAACGAAGATGAGGAAAACCGAATTATTTCCAACTTGCCGTTGATGCTTAAATTCCATAAATAAAATGCATGAACACGGTACATGGTCGAGAAGAGACAAGAAGTCAAGGAATAACAGCGTATGTTAGAATACGACATACGTTTAAAAACATTACCTGGGTTATTTTTGAAATGTTATTAATGTGATTGAACAATCAAACAAGCTAAACGAATTGCCATTACTATTTAAGAATGGCTTTTACATCAAAATGAAGCTATATTGGCGTTTTCGAATGAACGTCTTTATTAAAAACTCCTCAGTTTAATGTTCATGTAAAAAATTAAAACAATGTTTACTTTGCTAAAATGGTCACACATTTATTTAAATGAGTGAGGTTTTGACGCTCCAGAAAAATAAATTTCTCGTGATGAAGGGCAAAAGGTGTGGTGTTTTACTTCAGCAAAGTTATGATGTAAATAAATCACTTACATATATCTCGCCTGAATCTTTTCCGTCCTCCTTTTTCCATGCGCACTCCTTCCAGTTCATGTGTGAAGACAGTCGAGGAGTTCCACTGTCGCCTTTGTCCCCTCTCTCTCCTTTTTGGCCGGCGGGACCCTGGATCCCAGGTTCTCCTTTGGATCCTTTCTTTCCTTCAGCACCAGGTGGTCCCTGGGGTCCAGTCTTTCCCGGGTTGCCTAGGTCTCCTTTGGCTCCATCCCGTCCATCGCGGCCAGGTGCCCCAGGAGATCCCGGCATGCCATGTGTACCGGGTAGCCCATTTGTCCCCGGTTGGCCGCCATAACAGAATGGAAAAGTCTGTGTTGGATTTAAGGAACGAAATCATTAGAATTTCGGTAAAATATCGAGCTATTTTTTTACTTACTTTTGGCTGTCTTCTAAAAACTGCAAATTACATTTTTAAAAACACAAGGAAAGGTGGCCTATTTTTCATCATTTAGGCGAGTTTCGTTTCCAGCTTTAGTTTGTCGTCATTAATTTTATCAATTTTTCGTAGATTCTCTTATTTTGGCCATCACATAAAGAAAGTATTGCGATATGCCGTTTTAAGCCTTTTACATAAGGAATAAAATAAGAGGTTTTATATGTTCGTAAACAAAACTGTTTCCAAACTTAGGTTTCAAATTTATTAGTTATTTTTCATGGCAGCTGTATGAACTTTTACCTTGTAAATAGGTATATTAAAGAAATATTTTGGCTATTTACGTTTTTATTTCCAATTTGTTCTCTAAAAAGGCCGTTAGATTTAAGATTAAACAACCGTTAGATTTATTTTTTGACTGACTCAGTAGTCAAGTTGCCATTTTCTTTATTTATGCAATTTTTTTTTTCTTTAAAGTAATCTTGAATTTTTTTATGAAGAAAATCTTCTTTTGAAGAAACAAACCTTGAGCATACAGTGATTGCGTTGTCTTCTTTTTCGGTAACTGTTGGCCGGAATATCTCCATTATGTTTTACCCGTGCTTCGCTATTTTGGCTACCAACTATTGGAATAATCGCGATGTTTTTTATCTTCTGCGAGTGGTAGTTATGTATCAGTTGCAAGTGATAGCGACAGCTGATACTTTGGACAATTTACTAGCCTGTGTACAATCTTTTGGGCTTTATCTGACCCAGCACAGAATAATAAATCTCGTTTTTTAAAAAATAAACTAACCTTGCTGTCAAGTGATTTGCTACTGCTGTTGTTGTCCGTCGCAGAGCACAAAGTAATGAGTGATAAAATCAGTACACACAACATGGTGTTCAGCGGAAAGTTCATACGAGTTTGCGCCTTTTATACCTTCGAACCTGTAAACATGAACAGTAACCAAGGTTATAAATCACCATACCCAGTGAAGATAATGATAACCTTGCTAATGATTCCTTTGATCGGTTAGTTTAAGATATTTAAAAATGTTGCGGTTTTCAGTGTTGGGAAGTGAGTCGGTCATTTTCCAATCTTGCTAAATGGTTAATAGAATACTAAAAATAATAAAAACGAATAATAAACCGAGGTTGGTATCTTGGGAAATACGAAGATTCGCCAAAGATTCACTAGTCATTCATTCAGTCATGGCTTCAAGTTTTCACATAAACTCGTGGTAATTTGATACCCTAAATCCAAAATAACGACGGTATCAATTATAATAGTTTAACGTAAAAAGACTTCTGTGGTATTTTCCATTTTGGTAATAAACCAGTAAATAAAGTAAGAAACAG